>CAWUFW010009143.1:600000-813179 GCA_963921515.1 Calotriton arnoldi
ACCTTCATCTACAGGCCCCCCGGGCCAAGAACCCCCATTCACCGATGCCACTGTAGACCTCATCGCATGGCTCTCCCATCCACCGACTACATCCTACTTGGAGACCTCAAGTTCCACCTGGACAACCCCAGTGACCAGAGCACCACCCCCCTCCTGGGGAACCTTGCCAACATCGGACTCAAGCAGCTAGTCACCGCACCAACCCACATAGCCTGACACATGCTTGAGCCCAAATTCTCCACCAGCGGGAACTTCAACTACAGCCACACCACAGGAATCTCCTGTACCGACCATCATTGTTTACATCAGGCCTTAACCACGCCCACCGTACACCATCGCCATCATTGCCCCCTGTTGCAGCTGGACCAAGGCCACCAAAGAACTTCCCGTCAACTTCCTCAGCACCACCACTCTGTCAACGCTCACAGACGCCAACACCGCAGCGTGCAACCTCCACCGATGAATCTCCAACTGCGCTGACACCCTGGCACCCCTCAAGAAACGACCAGGCAAACAATACTCCAAGAAGGCCAACTGGTTCACTCCCACCCTCCACTAATCCAGCCCCACCTGCAGACGTCTCGAGAAGAGATGGAGCCACAACATCAATCTACTCCGCAACACAGTCACCCTTGCACCATGGTGCAAGGGTGCCTGGGTTGGCGCATGGCAGCCATTGTGTGCCAACGTAGGGGAAAAAGACAGGGGGGCTTATTCATGAAACCCTTCTGACATTTTCACCCTACTGGTGCGTCATTTTCTTGACGTACTTGCAGCATAATTCTTGCACCACGTTGCGCCGTATTTGCAAAGTGACGCATCAAGGCATATGCGTGACCTTGTGAAGCCCTGTGCCACATTATACCTGCATCCGGTATGACGTATGCAGGGTGGGCGTTCCCATGCAACAAAGCCTCATAGGTGTGGCACAGTGAAATCCATCAGATTTCACTGCAACAATTGTAGGACGCCACTGCGTCAGTACCTTACGCCTGCCTCATGGTAGGCATAAGGGTGACGCAGTGCCACAGGGATAGGCTGGCCCCATGCATTGCTGGAGTTGCATCATGCTTGTGACACAACTGCACAATGCGTGACTTTAGCGCTGACAGATACGTCAGGATTCCAGACGTATGTGTCATTAATTGTGACATGGAGCGCTGTACAGTGAATACAGCGCAACCATGGTTTCGCAAGAAAGACGTAGTGAAAAGTGTTGCAACGCTGTTTTGTCACAGCAATGCAACACTTTTCATGGATGAGGCCCAGGAATGCGCCCTATCTTATTGATGGTGCGAATTCCTGTCCTGTAGTTTTGTCGCAGGGCAGCGCTGCAACATTCCTTGCAGCGCTGTCCAGCACCAAAACCATCTGAAATGAAGCCCCAAGTGTTTGCACCATTTTTAAGACCAGCTATTTTCTGGTCTTAAAAAACTGCCTCTAACTGGAGTTAGAGGCATTTTTTTAGGTTTTGCACCATACAAAAAATTCCTTGTAAATATCGCGAAGTGGGGCTAGCGGCAGTTTTTGCACGGGAACGCCTACCTTGCATCTCACTTTCGTTAAGTCCCGCCAACAGAAGTGGCGATCCTAAAAATGCATGTTTACGCCGGAAAACTGCAGCTAACTGCGTTTGGCGGCAACTTGTAAATACGGCAATAAAAATAAAGCCACCGTAACGTCAAAAAAGTGATGCTACGGCGGTGTTAACTCCTTGTACATATGCCCCTTATTGTTTTAAAAATTAAGCACTAGGGAGCTTATTTACAAGCCCCTTGCTCCGCCGGTGCACCACTTTTTTCCCATGTTAAAAGTGGCGCACCGGCGATGCAAGGGGCTTGTAAATAAGCCCCTAGGTATGGGGCATTGTGCTTGCCTTAAGTAAAAATAAAGGCTGCAGAAGAGTTCCAAAAAGTGGAATACAATTTGTATTTGTACATTCCGATATACTTTTTTTAGTGTTGCCTTTAGATGGTATCAGGGTGTAGGAGCCACCTTCAAAATCTGGATATTCCAGGTTATGTTTTTTAAACAAACACCTACAGATACATTATTATAATACATGGGAGCCTGCAATCTCTGTGGAAAAGCATGTCTCTAATTTCCTTTTACAGGTAACTTGTGACGTCTCTAGTTCCCTGTAATAAAGAAATGATGTAGGTGCTCAACTGTAATAAGCTATTACAGCTGAGTACTGACATCATAATTCCTACTGCCACCAGCCAAGGAGAAAGCAGGACTCGGAGCATATATTAAAGATGCAGATTAAACAATGAAAACAATACCGGACTTTTCATTCTTCTGATCTGTTTTTAAAGGAACAGCGATCTGCAGTTCCATGACCTTAAAAGGAAATCCTATGCATGTTGCGAACGTTTATATATGTGTGTGTGTGTGCGTGTGTGCGTGTGTGTTTGTATATATGTATGTATGTGTGTCTGTATGAATACTGCAAGGTCCAAGGCATGGCGTACTGGAAAATCATGAGCAGCCAGGAAACATCTGTGCTAGATCAGAGCTCTCATTTGAGTGTTTGAAATTGGCTGTAAAGTCGCTACACAAAAGGAACGGAAGCAGTGAGAATATAGAGCCCACTTAGGAAATGACACTCCTCTCGTGGATATAAATAGTTCATTGAATGCTGTGATGTTGGTGAAAAAAGCTAGGCTGGCATAAGTGCCTGTGTAGTTATGATGAGGACAGACTTTCCATTTCCAATGCATTTCTTTATTGCAGCACTAACTTTAGGGCTGTTCAACAAATCAACATGAAACTTTCCCAAAAAAAGACCATCCACTTTGTGTTTTTCATAGCAATTGTCTTGCAGATTCGTCAAGCATAGGCCAGAAAAAAGTGGGCCCCTAAAGTGACAATTCCCATTTTAACTCATATTGCTATTAAATTCTTAGAATTCTTTGTTCCTCAATTCAGAAAATAATCAGCTAAGCGAATTGGTGAATACAAATGAAAGACAAACACCTCTTGTTTTACGGAAAGCTATATTCATTGCATGAGGCAAAACAACAATCATGAAGTGTTTTTCTTGAAGTAATTACACTGAATATGTAACAAGATGTGGACATAAAGCCGATGCGATCGAGACTGAAAGAAGTTTTTCTATACACTTGTGAAACCCTGCTGAGTTTGTCTCTGATACGCAAGACTTCTCTCCCAAGAGATGAAGATAAGAATTTGCAGGACCTTGGGCCGGGAGGTGTACTGCAGAGCTGAATTATTCGCATCTCGGAATGAAGTGTAGAGCCTGTCCGGCATTGACATTTGACCGTGGACTTGCAAACAAGCTGGTTCTGCAACTAATTGCATTCTGTCCACTCAGATGTCATCCGGTTCACTAAACACTTCACAGAACAGCATTTGTCGTTCCTTCATCGGACAGCCGGTGCTGAAGGGAAGAAGACACACGCTAGATTATAAGGATGCTGGAAGAATTTCGGACCGGATGGTGCATCTGAAAGGAAGGTTGAATGAATCGCATTTTACGACAGCATGATGTGCCAGTTTTGAGAGAGAGAGTCTGCGCAGGGCTTAATTTGAGCCGGTGGTTTCCGGTGCTCGGTATTACAACCTAATTGCCAGTACAGGTGCTTGTCACAGTCTGGTAATTTAAAGAACACCACAACAGTTAATTATTAATTCAATAGAAATTAAAAATGACTCTTGCCTGCTGACCAAGCCATTCTTATAGACTTGGGGGCCTGGAATAGTCAGAAATGTCGCACTTGTAGGAGTGTGACCGTTAGTAGCTGTGTTTTTATTATCATTGGCGATACAAAGGGGATGATGGACGGAACGTTTGAGCCAATCAAACACTCACCCCCAGTCAACTGATCTGGGTTTAATCCATCATCATTCTTTAGCTCACTCCACCACCCCAGTTCAGACATGGCCATATGCAAATCAGTCTGACCCTGTGCCTCATGGGAACAGTACAGCCCGAACTGCCAAGCCATGTCTTCCCTGGACCGGAAACAAGCATCCTAGGACCGGTTTCTGGCATTCCAGCCGTCATCAGCCAGGCTTGCTTGAATCCAGTGGCAAAGTGAGCAAGGGACCCACGTCTGGGCATACCCCCGCCAACTTAGGGCGAACAAAGCGATACAAAGGGGATGATGGACGGAACGTTTGAGCCAATCAAACACTCACCCCCAGTCAACTGATCTGGGTTTAATCCATCATCATTCTTTAGCTCACTCCACCACCCCAGTTCAGACATGGCCATATGCAAATCAGTCTGACCCTGTGCCTCATGGGAACAGTACAGCCCGAACTGCCAAGCCATGTCTTCCTGGACCGGAAACAAGCATCCTAGGACCGGTTTCTGGCATTCCAGCCGTCATCAGCCAGGCTTGCTTGAATCCAGTGGCAAAGTGAGCAAGGGACCCACGTCTGGGCATACCCCCGCCAACTTGGGGCGAACAAGCGATACAAAGGGGATGATGGACGGAACGTTTGAGCCAATCAAACACTCACCCCCAGTCAACTGATCTGGGTTTAATCCATCATCATTCTTTAGCTCACTCCACCACCCCAGTTCAGACATGGCCATATGCAAATCAGTCTGACCCTGTGCCTCATGGGAACAGTACAGCCCGAACTGCCAAGCCATGTCTTCCCTGGACCGGAAACAAGCATCCTAGGACCGGTTTCTGGCATTCCAGCCGTCATCAGCCAGGCTTGCTTGAATCCAGTGGCAAAGTGAGCAAGGGACCCACGTCTGGGCATACCCCCGCCAACTTAGGGCGAACAAAGCGATACAAAGGGGATGATGGACGGAACGCTTTGAGCCAATCAAACACTCACCCCCAGTCAACTGATCTGGGTTTAATCCATCATCATTCTTTAGCTCACTCCACCACCCCAGTTCAGACATGGCCATATGCAAATCAGTCTGACCCTGTGCCTCATGGGAACAGTACAGCCCGAACTGCCAAGCCATGTCTTCCCTGGACCGGAAACAAGCATCCTAGGACCGGTTTCTGGCATTCCAGCCGTCATCAGCCAGGCTTGCTTGAATCCAGTGGCAAAGTGAGCAAGGGACCCACGTCTGGGCATACCCCCGCCAACTTAGGGCGATCCCTTGCTCACTTTGCCACTGGATTCAAGCAAGCCTGGCTGATGACGGCTGAAATGCCAGAAACCGGTCCTAGGATGCTTGTTTCCGGTCCAGGGAAGACATGGAAGAATGATGATGGATTAAACCCAGATCAGTTGACTGGGGGTGAGTGTTTGATTGGCTCAAACGTTCCGTCCATCATCCCCTTTTGTATCGCTTTTGTCGCCCTAAGTTGGCGGGGGTATGCCCAGACGTGGGTCCCTTGCTCACTTTGCCACTGGATTCAAGCAAGCCTGGCTGATGACGGCTGAAATGCCAGAAACCGGTCCTAGGATGCTTGTTTCCGGTCCAGGGAAGACATGGCTTGGCAGTTCGGGCTGGACTGTTCCCATGAGGCACAGGGTCAGACTGATTTGCATATGGCCATGTCTGAACTGGGGTGGTGGAGTGAACTAAAGAATGATGATGGATTTAACCCAGATCAGTTGACTGGGGGTTAGTGTTTGATTGGCTCAAACGTTCCGTCCATCATCCCCTTTGTATCGCTTTGTCGCCCTAAGTTGGCGGGGTATGCCCAGACGTGGGTCCCTTGCTCACTTTGCCACTGGATTCAAGCAAGCCTGGCTGATGACGGCTGAAATGCCAGAAACTGGTCCTAGGATGCTTGTTTCCGGTCCAGGGAAGACATGGCTTGGCAGTTCGGGCTGGACTGTTCCCATGAGGCACAGGGTCAGACTGATTTGCATATGGCCATGTCTGAACTGGGGTGGTGGAGTGAGCTAAAGAATGATGATGGATTAAACCCAGATCAGTTGACTGGGGGTGAGTGTTTGATTGGCTCAAACGTTCCGTCCATCATCCCCTTTTGTATCGCTTTGTCGCCCCTAAGTTGGCGGGGTATGCCCAGACGTGGGTCCCTTGCTCACTTTGCCACTGGATTCAAGCAAGCCTGGCTGATGACGGCTGAAATGCCAGAAACCGGTCCTAGGATGCTTGTTTCCGGTCCAGGGAAGACATGGCTTGGCAGTTCGGGCTGGACTGTTCCCATGAGGCACAGGGTCAGACTGATTTGCATATGGCCATGTCTGAACTGGGGTGGTGGAATGAGCTAAAGAATGATGATGGATTAAACCCAGATCAGTTGACTGGGGGTGAGTGTTTGATTGGCTCAAACGTTCCGTCCATCATCCCCTTTTGTATCGCTTTATTATCATTGGCAGCATGGGAGGGGCAGTGTGTGGTGCAAGCTGCAGTGGCCTCCTGACGAGAGCCCTGGCACTTCTTTTTTTTCTTTTACAAATTAAGCACTGTTGGGCGTTCACAGCAGTTCGAATGTTGTGCATGCTCATACTATGCACCAGATATACCTACTTGTTTTAAGATGCTCTCTGCTGGGCTGCCCCCTCTCCTTCATGTACCGCGATTGGTTTTAAAGACCACTGTTTGAGGGCTCATTTGCCAAAGACCAGGCTTGCCAGACTTGCTCTGAACTTTATAACACCATGGTGGACGGACAAGGGTTATTTCATAAAACATTATTTTACAGAATTTTCATCAACCAACTTTTAACAGAGAACAACACAATTAAATTGCTATGTCAAGGCTAGAAAAAGGGGTCCTGGGAGTGTTCTTTTGAGTTCAATGCTCATAACTCTCTTTACGATTCCATCTGTATTGCTTTTCTATCTTCCCCTTTGCCTCACCGATTCCATAATGCCCTTCCTATTGCGTCATATTTGGCGCTTACCATTAGAAAAACAGTACTACCCCTCCCAGAAAGAAACCAAAACCGAAATGAATGAGCGTGTGACTTATGAGATAGAGCCCTGTCACTATTATCCTCTGTCGTGTAATACATTCTGAAATGTAACCAGGTGCACATCCACTGAAACGCTGCTCTTTTTTGTCTTTCTTTTGCTAATTTGCTTTATAACTCTGCTGACGTACGGTGCAGTCCTTATACGTCAATGTTTTTTTCACTATAGTACTTCTGTGTTCGGGGTTTATACCAATGTTGTCCCACACCTACGTTATGGGCTGTCCTGGTTTTTGGTTTTGAAAATCTGGTCAACCTAACTTCCACCCACCATTGTCTGCTCTGTGAGGCCCTACGTACAGCTGGAGGTGGGGAGGGGAGGACCACACTGCTGCCCCTACACCGCTGGGGTTTTGACCACTGTATTTTAATGTTGTTATACCTGATCCGGCTAGGATGGCAGGCTTGACGATGCAATGGAGAATTACAGATGCTACTCCTCTTTTTCGGACACGCTGCTTATTCTTTCCTCTCAGCTTCTGCCTCCACCCCAACCACAGTGCAAGTAGGAAAGGTGGGTTTGTGGAAACAGCTGCCTTAGTCACTCATTGGACCCCTTTAAGGCACTCTCACTAGCCTTACTGACTGCACCACAGCATGGACCCTCTTACCATAGTACAACACATGCATTATTCACTCTACCATCTCATATGTCTTCACTCTCACAGACACACCATCAGGCCTCATTCACTTATGCAGCACAGCCCCTGTCACGCCACCATCATTAATGCCTTGCTCACTGCAGCAGTACGCAATTACTCGTTGCAGTTCAAGGAGTGCATGCAAGACCACACAAGTCTCATTAACTGTGACATGACCCAGATCACACAATATCTTTGTCTTGAGCACCTCGTACTGCAGCACCATACAGGGACCATCTTCACTGGACCATCACACGGGTCTTGGCCACTAGAGTACAACACATGTCCTCTGGCAGCAGGCAGAACCACGAGTGATGCTCTCACTGAAAAAACCAGAAGCCTTGCTCATTAAACCCATCATACAAACCTTGCTTACTGTAATCCCAAACAGGGCATAGCTCACTGCAGTGCAACACAAGATCTTCTCCCTACAGCACTATGCAGGCTTTACTTCACCATCATTGCTCCACTGCACAAGTCTCACACACTCGAGCCGAATGCAGGTCTCATTCACTGCAGTACCACGCAAGCCTTGACTACTGTAGCAACACACAGGCCTAGTTCATAATGAAACACAGGACCTGTTCATTGTAGCATTTCATAGGCATTGCTCATTCAATTACCACACAAGACTCACATACTCATGTGTGCAGTCTGGTGGTGTACAATGTATTATAAAAGCATTCTATATATATTTTTTTTTCACTTGTACCTATCGCAGATATGGTTTCTCCACCGACCAAAGGAGGGGCCACACGAGCAGAAGATGTGGGTGAGCCTCTAAAGGCTCGAATCCGATGCCTGGCTCTGTCTTACTTCGTGGTCTCTTGAACCCTCGAACGAAAAACAAAACAAGACAAGCTTTCCTATGCCTTCTGCGGCCAGCACACACGTATGTTATTTTCAAAGAGCTAGCAATGCCCTCTCCCATAGCAGTGAAGGTGCTGGCCAGTGCTGCGCTGTGGTCTTTTCACAATTTTGATCACTCACCCTGTGGGGTAAGGTGTCGTTCAGACAGGCTAAGCATGTAGGCATCATGAATGCCATTGAAAGGTGCTAGAGTGGCCTTAAACTAATGATTTTTTCAAAGAGGCTACTTTGGGGTCGGCTGATTTGAAACATCACCTGAATTATGTCACTCTGTGAGCACTTTCACAGCATTCCACAGCATCTTCAAAATCAGGCCATCTGCAATGGTGCCAACCCACCCCATGGAGTGATCAAAAAAGTAAAAAAAGAAAACCTCCAGTTAACTGTACAACAATGTGATCTCTCTGTGAAAGTGTTTGTACAGCCAAGCTATGCACTTTACTTTTTTCTCAGTGAAGACCTGTAAATCTATGGACTCTCCAAGGGCAGCCAGTTGTTGATGAGGTCAGAATTCCCAATTGCGAATATCACATTGAATATCACATCCAACATAACACAACTTCATAATATCACAACCAGCATCACATTCAACATAGCATCACATCATAACATGAAATACATACAACATGACATCCAGCATAGCATCAGATCTAAGATCATATCAATTAATATCCAAGATCACAATCAACGTACGTCCTCACGCCAAATAATCACATCCAAAGGCAACAAATTGTTATTCCAAAATCATATCTGTTATCATAGCGAAAATCAAATCATAAGATCACATCGAACATCACATCCAACATGTATAGTCACATAATGGCAACTCATTCAACATCATATCATAAAGTCACATCAAACTTAGCATCAAATGGACATCACATCGAACACCACATTATAACATTTCATCCAACATCGCTTAACATCCAGTATTACAGTACTTCCACTCTGAAATCTCATCAATATCACAATCACATCCAATGTCACATCAAAATTACATCGATCATAATCATAGCCATCATCACAATGACATCTTCTATTACATCACAGTAACACCCACCATCACATTCACTATCACAATCACATACACCATAACATCACAATCATGTTCACATCTATTGATGGAATCACATCCTCATCCACCATCACATTCACATCCACCAACACTCAGTAGAAGCAGAACCTCAAGCCTTAAAATCTTAGACACCCCAAAATTATTACTTTCAGAGTTTCTGCTCCGACAGTACTGATCTAGCGTTAAAGAATACCCTCATCAACATTAGACCCAACATTAGTTTAGCAGAGTAATAAAATAGTAATTGGAACCACCCAATACCAAAGTTCTAGGTCATAGAAAAGTTATAGGATTTTATTACAAAATTCTCACATTAGGGTTTGTAGCGAAAGGCAAAATATATACCATGAAGGCACAGATATGGAGTACATAGTCAGAAATCAGAATGATTCTAAATACCAATGAATAGCAAAAATCATAAGAGGAGCAGATAGCATCCCTAAAGGAAAATCAAAAATCATGGCACATCCCCAAAACCAATGGTTTTATACAAATGTTATGAATAGGCAATAAGCAAAACCTGCAAATTTAGCATGACATTATGTCATGTGGTCACATTTAGGCCCGAGTAGGTACACCACCATTTTACATGCTCAAAGTTTAAAGTTGCCAACTTTTCTTACTCGCTGACATTTGACATTTTCTTGTGTGCCTGTGCAGGATAATATTTTCTGAAATGGCTTTGCTTACATTCACACTTCTTCGTACGCATATTATCAAGTGCCTTGAACATTCTGTACAAGGGCTAAGTTTACTATGCAAAATACTATTGTTTGTTATTATCGGCTCGGCGACTGAGCTATCATGAAAGAATCAACAAAAGCTGCCTGACTGGAGCTCCAGCATGATTACATGAGTGCAGTTTATTATATAAACAACATCACTCCTTTGTTAATACAGAAGAGCATTTCACTGGCACTGCTGAGGTCGCCCCATGCTGGAATTCCAGTCCAGCTGATTCCTGTTTACCTGCTGTGAGGGATTATGCCCTGCTCTCCACCAAGACGGGCTCCCTGATGACACTTACCCACAGATAACAGGGGAGTTAGATCATCCTACAGAGATTCTGACTGATTCACCCACCCTAGGCACTCTAGGATAGGTAGCGCTAGGTAGGAGCTCAAAATATAACAGTGCTTATATGCAAGCATATATTCTCTGTAACAGCACAATGGTTGAATTGTTTATCTTCTTCACCATTCTCGTAATGCTGATCATGCTAGTCTGTTTCCTTCTATTTAATATTGCAGCACATGTATTGTACACTAGAATATTAATGCTTCAATAAATATTGAAACGCCATGTTTTGTATTTCTTGTGTATCTCTTTGGGTATGCATTAGTTACCAAACAAAAGGGCTCTAGATCTGTTTCCACAATTTCCTTGTGGAGTCAAGGGTGTCATGTTCTGAGGTTACACATACAATACAAATGTGCATTTGCCAAAATAAAGAGACCACTTGCCCATCAGCACAATAAAAACAGAAGTGTTTAAATAAGCATTGGTGGAGTCCCACAGAATGAAAAAAATTAGTATTATCTCTTAGGTACTCTTCCAAGCTCCAGTTCCTACTGCTGGGTAGCTCCAGCCTAGTGGAGCTTTAGGCACACCCTTAATAGCAGGAGTGCCCAAAGCCTAAACAATGTGGGCAAGGGGCACCATTGTAAGTACAGTCGTCCTTATCTAGCATGTAACTAATGAGCGACTGTGGGCCTGCAGTACCTGTGCCATGAGGATGAGGAGGCTCCTCAGCCTTTCACTGGTTACTGCTTCCTTTGTTCTCCCACCTCTTAGGTCTCTGCTATCCCTCTCATCTGAGCCCTCAGAGGTCTAGTCTCTGATGTCTTTCTGGATGTCTTCCCCATGCTTCTCATCTGATTAGCATTGGCACTCACACAACACTGAATGCAATGCGGAATGGTGGTGCTGTAGCCTGCTGGTCATAGTGTCTATCATGTAAAAAGATGTGAAATCCTGAAAGCTGTGTGGCATAGAGAAAAAAACACAAGAAAAAAGCCCCAGCCCTTTAAAGCTCTTTAAAATAAGTCCTGGTGCTGAACAAACACTACTCAAATTAAATATAGATTTCACCTCCTCCAGGCCCACATTCCTCCTTTTAATTATGTCTTCTGGATCTTGGTCCTTCTAGTAGTCTTCCTCCTCTTGGTGGCCTTTTCTCTATTGGATCTCCTCTTCTTTCACATAGTCATCCTTGTTTACTCTTCCCAGTGGTATCAGTCTAAACTGACATCAGCCAAGTCCTCTCTTGCTTCCATGGCAGCATATCCACCACAAAACTACTGTGGTAAAAAAAAATGCAGCAAATTTATTGAGGCCAAAATTATTGATAAAAATATTGTGGACCAAAATATCGGCATTACAAAGGTATGTAGTTACCTTAAAAAGCAGTAAACTTAATTTTGTTTAAAAAGTGAACACATTTATAAATATACCTATTCTATCAAAATATTAACATACACTTAACATTTAAAAAAAGTAAATGTATGCATGTAACTTTAAAATAACTTTAAGCAATGAAATAAATAGTTTGTAAACTTAAATTATAAATTCAAATCCATATATTAAATAAATAAATGAAAATGTTAAATATATTTAATATTGTATAATAAAAACTAATATAAACATGCACAATTAATTTAAATTATATTAAAAATAAAAAGCAAACCATATAATTACTAAATCATAAAAATACATTTAAAAATCATTGACTAAAATAATAAATGTCAAAAATTTAAAAAAATAGAATAGTGTTTTTTAAAACAAAAAAATTAAAAAATATAATAACATTGCAAATATGTTTTTAAGTTAAACTCCAAATATTTATAAACATATTAAAATAGTGACTAAAATCCTATCCAAAACATTAGAAAGATATATATTTCAATGCAGTCAGGCAAATGAAAACACAGAGGAAAGTGCATATATTGGGGGTCAGGTTGTCTGTTGAAACTCCATTGTAACACACAATGGGGAAAGAGCATACATCAGGGGATCAGATTTACTATGCTAACTCCAATCTAGCAAACATTGAGTAAAGGGCATACACTAGGACCATCAGATTTACTATTGTACCTAGAATCTAACAAAAACAAGAGAAGGTGAATTCTTTGGAGGGGGGGGCAAACTTACTACATTAATTCAAGCGTAACAAAAATTGAGGAAAGTGCATGCATTCTGGGCTGGAGGGGGTAGATTTACTAATCTTACAATGGTCTGAGAAAAACTCTAGAAAGGGCAAATATTTGAGTGGTCAGACTTACTTTTCTACATCCAACCTAACTAGTGCTTGGGAAAATGCATGCATTGGCAGAGGGAAGGTCATATTTACTATTCCAACTGCATTCTAACAAAGATAGAGAAAAGTGCATACATTGGGGTCACATTTACAATTCTAATTCTAGCAAAAATTGGGGGAAGTGCATACATAGGGGAAGGTGAACTATTCATACTCCACCACCACTATAACAAATATTAGGAAAGTGGATACATGGGGTGAGTCAAATTTTACTATTCTAACTCTAATGTAGCAAATATTGGAGTAGGTGCATAAATTACTAATCATATATTCAAAAAAGTAAAAATGATATTAAAATCAATGCTTAACCTGTATCTAAAACATGAAACATATAACCATTAAAAAATATCATTATCATAAAATCATTATTTATTTACAAACAATTCATTTCAGTTTTCTTTTAAAATGTTACAAATATATACAGTAAATGAGTACACTTAAAAAAGCCATTAAGCTCACAAAATATCACACTACCCAGCAAGAATAATAAAATACTTTTTTGTAACAAGTGCACAAAATAATGGGTCTATGTTAAAAATGTAAAAATCAAAATGACTTACAATTAACTAATTAACATAATGAATTTACTAATCAAGCAATATGAACTATTAATTATTTTAAAATGCCCGCCCAGTCCCCCAATAAACCCCGTAACCCAAATTTAACCCAAGCTTAAAAGTTAGTACACAAATAAAAAATGTAATACACAATTAAACAACTAAATAACAATTAAATAGATAAAATAATAAGGTAAGATTAATTAGTAAACAAAACTCTACACGCCCAGCACCCCAATAAACCCAACAACCTGAGATAGAACTTTTATACACAATTAAATGAAATCTTAAACAATATATATATATTATATAATTAACAAATTAACAGGGAATAATATATATTAAAAAAACCTCCCTGCCCAATCCCCCAATAAACTTAACAATCCAAAACAAAAATACACATAACAATAATATTTACTTAAAAAACAAATAAGTTTACAATAGCATATATAATAAACAAACCCCATAAAACAACAGAATAAAACAGCACAACAGAAAACAATATGAAAGTAAACAATATTCTAAACTTTGATATAATAGTAGGCCTGGGCGGTGAACTTCGCTCCGTTCGCGGAGTTTGCAGAGTTTTCTGCACTCCGCACTCCGCGGAGCTCGCGGAGTGCAGAAAACTCCGCTTTGCGATGTGCAGAGGAGTTTTTTCCCTGCTCACGATCGCGAACGGTAAGTTTGCGATCGCGAACAGTAAGTTCGCGAGCGCGAGCTACCCGAGCGGCAGGAATACCAGCACAAACTGCAGTTCGCACTGCATTCCGCCACTCACAGAACTTCGCAGAGTTTTTTGTAACTTCGCGGAGTTACGCGTAGCAAAACTCCGTGAACTATGCCCAGGCCTGTATAATAGTAAAATAGTGAAAATATTATATACTTACCCTCAATCTTTTTGTGCGCGATATACTTATAGTCATAATACTTTGACCACTCTATTATGGTCAAACATTATTTATGAGTCAATATGTCTATAGAACACCCCTCTCGCAGACCAAGTAGTATAGAGGTACTTGGTAGGAGCCAGAATGTATTCACTTCATACTGAGAGTCAGGGGATGCAATACAGAAGTTGTAGTACTAAACTCAGATTTAGAAACACTTTTCCACCTTTAGAGATGCTAATCAGAAGGAATATCAACATCTGCAGTGTAAAAGCCCTGAATCAGTGACAGCCCTAAAAAATCAGGGAACTGGCCCAAAGCAGGATCAGCCATAGTCAGTTCATAGTCATTATGCAATTTCTCCATGCCCATTTCCATGTTTTGTGAGCTAATTTTGTATTATGGGCAGGAACTAGTAGGTGCCCAACTCAACATTTGTTTCTGTCACTTATTTTAGTTCTACCTTGGCCCACATAAAAATTTGATTCTGGACACCCTGGGGACACACCACGATTCTGTTGGGACATGCGGGACTTCTGTGACCAGAATTCCTTGCAGTTGGAGGAGAGGGGGCCCACCAGATAGTGCTTAAGACCAAATCAAAATGCAAGCAGTGCGAGACATACCAGGACTCTGTCAGGTCCCGCAGGACGTCTGTGACCAGAAACCCTTGCACTGGGAGGAGGAGTGGTGGCCTGCCTCATAGCACTTTAGAGTGCAACAAGGAGCACGCAGCACGGGCCACCCCAGGACTCTGTCGGGTCATGCAGGACTTCTGTGACCAGAATCCCTTGCACTTGGAGGAGGGGTGGGGGCCCATTTGAAAGCGCTTAAGATCTCAACAAGGAGCTTGCAGCTTGGGAAGCATCTGGGTATTGCCTGGACAAACAGCGGGCCTGTCTGTGCAGGTCAGAGCCCAGAATCAGTTAGGCTGGGCCAGTGGGTTTGATCTCAGAAGAACAATGGGGAAAAGAAAATTAGCTGCCATCATCACTAGAAAAAAAGGTACCCAATCCAATGCCTTACCAAACTTCCAATGAGGTGCAATGGGCATACTTGATAAGGAGATCCTTAATACTGAAGCAGAAATTGAGGCATCACATCAGTGTACTAATAAGCAGGGAGTTATTTGGGAGGATCATGAGAAGGTAACCTCTTCTGATGTAGTGGTAACTAAGAAACAGGGGGAGGAAGGGCGTGGCTCGGATATAGACAATCCCCGAGTTGTGACTGAACCCATTTTGTCCCTAACTTTGTTGCTGGCATCCGATTATCTTCCCACCACTACCAAAAAAGAAAAAGAAGGCTATGGCTGTAAGACTGCCTAAGACACTTGACCTCTTATCCCCTAAAAAGTTGAATAGTGGGCAGGCAGGTGGGAATGTGACTAAAGAAGATATGGTATAGGGATATAAGCAAACAAATGTAAATCATGTTCACCTCTTTTGAATGGACGATTATAGGCCTTCTGGATAAAATTAATGGCCAAGTTATTCCAATAGAGAATAAAGTTGGTCTTCGTTGTGAAGCTACTGGAAGTCCAGATTAAACAGGGATTTAAGCGTGCAAGAACGGTACTTGTTGATTATCTGCCCAAGCCCAATGGGGATGGGGATATGAGGAGATCAGTCATGTACAAGGGCCTAGGGTGCATGAACATAGGGCACAATCAATTAATGACGGAACAACTCTCACACAATCTTTAATAATCTCAAGCTTGGAAGTATCAAAAGCTGACATTCTTAATTGTTTGCATCTCCTTCCTGCCGGCATCCCCATATGTTCTGGTCTTGGCAAATGCTCCACCTCTTATTGAAGGGAAGTTTGAAAGTTGGGCTGATTTAAAAACAAGTTGGTATATTGTTTGGGACAGAAAGTTGGACTAGTTAATGAAATTGCACGGGGATATTATATGTGTGAGAAGGGTGAACTGGGTGGGCCTAGGGGTTAAATCCCCCGAGGACAGTGTATGGTTATCAACTTCAGATCTTCCAACCTAGTTGCAAGGATTTTGACAAGGCATAACCCCATCAAATAGATGATAATTGGATTTTACATGTTCCACTGGGTTTCCCTACATACCCTCTATTTTCTCTCATAATTGTCCCTAAAGGCCTAATAACATATCACCTTTTCAGATCAGCCCAGATAACATCCCCCCATTAATAGTTCCATTCCCATTTTCAACCGTCTCAGTTGTCTTAACGGTCTAGAGGCAGATTGGTGATGTATATCTTGATTAGAAAGTCATGTTTATAAATATCAGACAGGTGACCCCTTCTATCAGATTATTGGAATGGAAGCCTCAAAGGGAGTGTGAATTGTATGTGTCAATTCTTATAAATATGTTCTCAACATGAGAAGAAGTGGTTTGATTGAAAGGTGGATAGAGATTTAAGTGCACTCAATAGGAGAGTTCATGATTCGTACACAATATAGGGCAGGGGTTTAATGTCCATATATTCCTTCTCCCCCCTAGGAAGGTACGTGGTTTATGTGACATTAAGGGTGTAAGTCAAACACATTTTACACACTAGGGTTATGACAGCATGATTAATCACGTCTTCGTTAAACATAATTTGGTGTTTGCGAATGAAGCGATTAAACCAGCAGACCCTTTCACAAACACGTTTACAGCTAGAGGGGAGGGAAGCGGCACAGATTTCCTTTTAGTATCAGAACACGTGAGTCAGTACATTCACTACTTTAAAACTCATGTTAATTCTTTAAGTGATCATTACCCTCTAAGTTTTCAGATTGATACTCAACCATGGGATGCCTGTCTTAAATGACATGAAAAATTGAAAGACATCGAAATAACAGGTAACAATGCCCCCTGAATAAAATGAAAGAGAGTGAACTCTGCAGGTGTTTTGCCAAATTTGGTAAAAGACAGCAAACCAATGGTTAACATCTTTCTGGATGAGAATGCTGACAATATAACAATAAGGAGGCTTTTGTTGAAATCTCAATCTATTTTAGAAGGTGTAGTGTTTTTCCTTCTGGGCCCACTTTGGTTCTCCCTTGATTACACGTATTAGCTGCTTTAGCTGTCTTTGCTTTGCACAGCCACACATAATACATTTGTTTTTGTGACATGGTATGGTTTTAGAAAAACGCTGTACATAATATTTGTTATTCAGTGACTCTTCTTGGAAATTAATCTGAGCAGTTCGTACAAGTTGGAACAACATGGTGTACTGTTTTCTTGTGCCTGGTCAGCAACATCTTCTAACGTTTTAGACATAACACAGTAGCACAGCTGCAGTTTTCAAAAACAGTAGTTTTTATTACATGTCCTGTGTTTCGCCCCCTTGGAAAGTAGAGGGGAGATTTCCAGCACAGAGACCGGTCTTGGAATGAAGGCAGCAGCCTTGCATAAACTGAGTTTACACCTATGATGTGGACCACCTAACTACACACACCAGGTATGGGTCCGGTGATAATCTCAGAGATAACTAATATATACCTGTGCTTACATAGTGAGGGTAGGCCTAGATAGATATAGTAGTTGCCGTGGTTGGGTTTTTCATACTATACAGTCTGTTAGTAATGTTGATTATGTTGCTCAGTTGTATTTGTCTACTAATCGCAGCACATCATCTTCAAAATAGATGACAATAGTTTCAATAAATGTATTGTAAACTTCCTTTGTTTCTTTTCTTTATTTATTATGGATGTGCACAAGTGAGAATGTAAGGTGATGATCTCTTTCCACTGTTCCCTTGGGCACTAGAGGCTCATGTTCTAGGTTTGCCGAAATCACCTGCTACTCTGGAAGGTTAGGAGTTCAGGTGAGGCACTGTGAGCTAGTCGGATTTGGGCCTACAGGAACTGACGTGGTAGAGAAACTCAGTCCCTACCTTCTGATGTCCTGTTCTCCCAAGGCACAGTTCTGTTTCCAAACAGAATCCCTGCAACAAAGGGAACTCACTAAAACTTCTAGTGGCAGGGTAAAAAAAATAAAAGTTTGGTTTATGAATGAATTTAAAAAAAAGCACACAAGGCATTAAAGGTCGCTTTAGGCAGAGCGATCCCCTACTGAGATCACAGAATGCAGAAGACGGTGAATTCATAAATAGTAAAAGAATTTGCATGAAGAGTCATGGGCTGCTCTTGAAGCTCCCACTAAAATGAGAGCTAATCAAGTATTCTGGAAAGTTATCAATCTGTCCATTTTTAGAAATATTTGTTCCACCTTCTCAGAAGTGATGATACCAGTGCATGCGTGGAAAAGCTACTTTAGTACTATATATTTATGCAGGAGAGGAAGCAAGATCCTATTCCGAGGAGAATGGCTGTGCTACCTTGAATACTTGTGTCCATAATGGTGGGATGTTTGATCCAACCTTAGAAGAAATACTTAATGCTATAAATAATGTGCCAACTCTAAAGCTCCAGGTCCAGACGGGGTACCTTCAGGTGTATTCTACGCCAGTATGGATTTTTGTGGTCCCATATTGACTAATTTTCCAAAGGCAACCTATTGTACAGGAAGTTTGACAAGCGGTCCCAGTCATTCATTGTCCCTATCTTTAAAAAGGAGGATTGTAATGAGCCACAATGATATGCTCCAATCACCCAGTAGGACGCATTGGTCAAGTAGTTGGGTAGAGGCCACTTTGGAGTTGTGGACGAGAGAGCACTGCACCTAAACGGATAGCTCATATGGATTTTAGAGAGGAATAGGCACTGTGGAACAGTGCCTTAACATGTGCCTATTAATCTCAAAATATACAGTTGCTAAAAGGGGTATCATCTTCCTTGGCTTTATGGACCTGTTGTGCGTGTTTGACCGTGTCTCCCTTAGTAATTTGATGAAGGATATGGGGGTTGATATCAATATAATTAACATCATCAGAGATTCCCTACGCGGGGACTACTGCCAGATATAGATTTGGAATAGAAGGGGAGTGCACAGAAGAGTTTTCTATAGCTAGGGGAGTCAGGTAGGGGTGTGTCCTTGCACCTTTCCTCTTCACCTTATATTTCAACAATCTGAAGAAGGTGTTAGTGGAGGGTGGCAAAGACATGCCCTAGGTCGCCCATGCTCATATTCCTGCACTCTCTATGAGGATGACGCTGTCCTTATGGCCCGCACACCTACTGCGCTCCAGCTTTTGATGGCTATATTTGCAGCTTACATAGGAGACTTGCTCTAAAGGTTAATCTCAAGAAGTCATTTGATAAGTCTATCGCCACTTTTGCGGCGCTAAAGTGCCGATAAATCGGCGATGACTCCTTGAGAATATGCCCCTAAGACTTCTCATAAAGAGGCATCTAGAAACTCAGTACAGAGTCTCCTCTTTCAGAGATAAGGAAAACAAAACACTTCTAATGTGTTCTGCAAAAGAAGTAGAGGAAGTCTCAATCAATCTGCTGCGCATCAAAGGATGAAAGAATGTCTCCGAGTCTAGTCTAAGAACATGCACTAATATAAAGACATTTTTTCTAAATTTGCAAAATAAATGTGCTCTTCTTTCTTTGTGTTGACCAATGAATATTCAGCACGCTCCTGGGAACAGGTCTACTCCCCATCTTCTCACCAGAGTACAATCGTCTTCTAACCATGTGACCTTGAATGTTGTGGACACATCATTTCTTGTTTTCCAACACATCTTCCCATGAATCATCCTCCCTGTCGTCTGCATCTCTTACAATGAGAACATCGCAATCAGTCCTCTATTACAACAAATGTCTGTTCATTAACTAAGAAACAGTAGGTTTCAAAATTGCAAGAACTGCAGTAAAGAGAAGAAAAACATCTTGCACACCTCAACTGTCGGTTTGTTTAAAAGGAAAAAAACAGGCATTTCAGTATTAATGGGTTTTCATATTACAACATGGTGTGCTCATATATGTCAACTTAAAATGAAATCCAGGCCTTATTACTAAATTACCGGCCTATATGTTCCAAGTATGGTTGCCTACTACAATTTTAGCATTAAGACTTTTCTCATTTTTAAACATAAATTCTGCATATTGTGTTATTCAATAAACATTTTGTAAATAATTAACTTCACATCAGCAGTGACATCGTTTTCCCCACTCTTGATAAGTAGAATACTCTTTCTCTTGGAAATACTGATTTTGTACAGAGTTCTAACATTTGATGCTTATGGTGGAGCTTTTGATGCTGTGAAGTCAAACAAATAGAATTTTGGAAGCTGGTTTCGGAGTTACAATTCGAGGCACTGTCCCCTGTTAAAAAAAATCAAGATATTACTTACCATCCAGTATATACCTATGCAAGTATACAGGGTGTTAAGAATCTCAGTAGGTTAGGCATGTTGTGTATTAGCAAAGAAATATGATGGATTGGACACAAACCGTCACCAGTATGAGGACTAGGTTATTGTCTAAATCTATTTTCATCCAGTGCCATTTATGAAAGAATAGTGATCAGTGCAGGAACTGAGACATATGCACACTTGCAATATGCTTTTATTTATAATCAGAAAAGAAACTTAAGAACCTGAGGAAAATTGAGAAGCAAATTCATGTTTGTATCCAAATCAGATCCGGAAACAATTGTTGCTCAAAGGAACACAGAACTAGAAGATAGAAGATGGGAGATGGAAGGTGGGTCTGCACAACAGGAGGTATTATAATAAAAGAAGATGCTGGCTTCATTAAGGTACATGAGCTTTATGAGGTACACTCCAAAAAGGAGCAACCAGAGACACAACTAACCCACACGACCAGCATGGCTCCCACTGTCCCTTTAAATCCACACATTCCACTCATTCTACTACCCATCCAATATTCTACCTTCCTCCCACCATCAACACTACAATATTCCACTTCCAGCTCTTAACATGCATTCTAACGTCAGCAGTATTAGTCACGGGTATTGATAAAGTAAACTGCAAATAGTGCAAATAGTGATTGTTAGTATGTTTTCTTTCATTGTTATGTGAAAAGGAGCAAGAGGAGGGTGGAACAGGCTAATTCATCTGTAAGGCCTGCTTGTGTTTCTCTTCCCAATTCCATTTTACACCCATGACTCTACTTTTTGGCCAGTTTTATCTTGGTTATTTTGACCCCTTCCACCCCATGGGAAATAATGCAAATAAACCTCAGGACTCACAGTGCCCTTTTATGTGGGTAGAATGTATTATCTGTTGTGACAATGTTTTTGTATATTACACAAAACACAACCAGTCACCATCAACATCAAATTTCACAAGTCCAAGTTCTCAGTAACATCCCAACTTCCCATCAAATCCAATATCTTATTTACATACTATAGTGTCTTACACCTCACTGCTGGTAGTATTAACAAACTAATACCCTTGATAAGTCTCCATAAGCACACCCTCCTGACCTACCACCCTCTGATTCTCTAATTCATGACCAAGAGAAATAGGGGATTGATAAACATTAACCTTTTTGCAGCACAGAACACTCTCACACTACCCCAAAAGGCAATTAAGGGCAGGATAGTGCAGGATTTAAAAAATGATCCAAACTCTGTACCACACACTAAGAAAACAATTTATGGCTTGCCAGTCTATATCCTTTAGAGGCCTCTTGAGCCAAGGATTGTCTAATATGAGCCTTAGCCCAAGTGAAAACTTCAGCAAAGTTCTACACTCTCATGTAATCCCATCCATATTGCTACATTTAGATTCCTTTCAGTCTCCTTTGGGTCCTGAAAAGAAAATGGTAATCTTTGTAACAACGAAAGACACACCATTGACATCTCAGGAACCATTGGAATCCGCACCTGTGACCTCCACAACAGAATCAATCCAACCACTGCTTCTCTGCAATGTTGCACCTATAACAGCACGAGGAATCATCACCAAAAGGTAGATGGTTTATGGCCTGACACCCATCCAACTCTCAGCAAATGCATGCACATATTTTGCCACTGGATCCAGACACCTACTGGAAAACAGTGGCACTTGAGCATTCAACTGCTTAGCAAGCAGACCTAGTTTGAAAGGGCCCCATTTCTCATGAATTGTGGAACATCTACTTGATGAGCATCCAATTGCTTGAATCATTTAGATTCCTTGCATGACAAAGCAAAACATTTTTTCACGAAGGTAGGAAGTACTCTGCTTGCAATGTGACTTCTTTCTGCAGATAAAAGTAGCGAAACTCCTTCTCCATCTTTGTTAGCCCTGAGTAGTGTGCACCGTTTAACTTCTTCACCTAATGTCCCAACAAACTGTTCATCTCTAACCTGCAATAAATACCACTAACAAGACAAGACAACTGATATGCATTCTCGTTTCCATCAAATCCACTGACTTATTGTTGCCCTCCACTCTGTATCCCCACCCATCCAAATTTGCATCTAATCTAATCACCAAGTCAGACTCCTCCTTGAAAATTGACTAACAATTCTTGTCTCCTCCTGGGCTCATATTTCAATACTGTAACATGGAAATATTTTAGACAACTTCCCAAATGAGCACTCATCAATCTCTGTAAAGTTCTCTTATGCACCAGCCCCTGGAACACTTCCTTAATGAGTAAAAGCAGAGGAATCATTTTCACAAAGACCTGATATCTCTGAACAAGACCAGCTCTACCAGTAACCCCCTTTACAATTCCATAAAAATCTTCAACTTCTCACTCTGTAGCTTTGAAACACATTCCAGTGTCTCAATAGTAAACTGAAAAATGTAGGGGATATTTCCAATAAAATGTCGGAGGGCTGTGTTACTCCAAAATTGGTAACGCTGTGCTCTGACATTATTTAAACGCAGGAATGCGCCGTATTTACAAAAATATGGCACACCCCTGAATTTCCGCTGGTGCTGAAAAAGCTGTATAGCGCCAGCGCAGGCACCCGTGCACCATGTTGCAAGGGTGCCTGTGCTGCAGAGGCGATTGTTTATCTAGAGGAAGGGACACCTTCCTGCACACAATCTTGAAAGGCGATTTTCTGTTTCTATGTCTGCTGCAGAATGCAGCACACACAGAAAGAGCAAAATACGAGGAGAAATGTATAATTTCTCCTCGTATCCCCATCCTAAGACCAGGTTTTACCTGGATTTAGTTTTTGGCGCTGCCCCATCCTTGTAAATATACGGCAGTGTAAAAAAACAATGGGTGTTGCGGCGGAACGCCCACTGCAACACCCGTTGCACGCCCCTTTGCATGCCCCTTTCACACTAAGTGAAGCGTTAAAAGGGACCTTATTTACAAGGCGGTGTTAAGCCATGTTAAGTGGCTTAACGCCGCCTTGTGAATAAGAAGAAGGGGATATCGCCATCAGAACAACACTAAAAGTGACGTTCTGGTGGCAATATTCCCTTGTAAATATGCCCCTTAGTGCCTTAGTTAGATTTCAGATGAGTGAGAGCATCGCCGTAAATTCACAGTGCTTCTGGCCCACCACTTGCTCTTTTCCCACTCTATTGAGTGTTATGGAAAGTGCCAGGTTTATACTGACACAGACATGGCTGGCTCATACAGTGAATAACTCTGACCTAGTGACCTGTCCGTCAAGGGGCAGCAAAATCACAGTGATGGCTGTCCTACACAATTGAGGGTGGGGAGATCTTCATTTATTTTCCCTGTCTCTATCCCTGGTCCACTATGCGGTGTTTGGTGGACATGGGCAGGGAATAAGCGGGAAGGCCCACACACGTGGGGCATTAAGGCCATTTATTTTTTTGTTTGGTGAAAACAAACTCCCATAATGGGGTGCTTGTTTATTTTAATCAAAATAGTTTTCATGCATGATCCTTAAATATCAGCTCTGATTTTCCTCGTACAGATGAATACATTGACAGATTCTGCTCCACCTGTCCAGATATAACCATCAAGAATTACCATCACATGGAAGGCAAGCCCACCATAGTGCCAAAGATTACTACATTTTGCGAAGGATGTTCATCATTATGTCAGGTCTACAACTGTGCCATTGCTATGCAGTATATTACTAAGAGCCACAACATCATGTCAACCATGGATTTGTTAAAGAACGGGCATGATTATGAGTTAGATTTTAGAGATGGCCACATTTAGGCCAAGAATACTCGTAAGATGGCAAGGATAGCTGCCATTATGCCATGATTAGTCCAAAGGTATTCAATATTTGTCAGGATTTACCATTACTATGCCATTGCTATTATTATGTCAGGAATAGTCATAATTATGGCAGAGATGAACTGCTTATGTTACTTACTTAATTACTGCCTGTTATGCAGACTGGCATGTAAGTCACCAACAAAATACCTCCACTTCTCTCTGTATTGGGCAAGCTTCTGTATGGTGCCCCACCTGTGGTTCAGGGTCTTAATTTCTGTTTCCACAGCTCACATCCAGGTGCACTTTGGCCTGACTCTCTTCTGTTTGCCTTCTAGGGTCCAGTGAAAAGCTGTTCTTGCAGTAGAGACCTTTTCTCATCTTATGGTGTGTCTTATCCATCTCCATCTTTTTGTCATAATGATGGTTTCCATGCTGTCTTGCTTGCATCTGGTGAGCAGTTTCTGGGTGGAGATGGGTGGAGGCAAGAAAATGTGCATGATTCTTATCAGATTACTGATGTGAAAGTCTGCCATTTTTGTGATGTCAATTTTGTCATATTCCAGCATTCTGATCTATACAAAAGGGTGGACAAAACACAGCTCTGGTAAAGCCTCAGTTTGGAGCTGATGCTGTACTGAGATGATCTTCACACATTGTTCAGCAACCTGAAGGCATAACTTGCCTTGTTCAGTCTGCTCTTGATGTCAATGCCTGCACCCCCATCATGTCTGAGAGTGCTGTCTATGTAGTTGAACTCTTCAGCCATCCATGTCTAGGTTCTCTCCATCTACCTTGAAAGGTGAAGGGTTTGGGGTGATGAGTGGCATGGCTTCTGAGTTCTTCAGCCTCTTATATTGATGGAACCGTATACATGTGTTGCTCCCTGGTACCAGAATGGCTTCAAGGAAAGACACGCCAGCCACACACACAACACATACATAATAGTGCACATATGCATACATTTGCACAGAGAAACATTTAAACAATTACACATACATATCTGCACACACCACAAGCAAACAAGGCCATTTCCTGTCTCCATTCTCAATCCAGTCTTTGCTCTCCTGGGCTACAAGGCTGCTAATGCACAATTAGCACATACTTCCACTCTGTCTCTGATAGTCCCACACTCTAGCGACTCCTCTCTGGCTATTGCTGGCCCTTTTTGTCTGGCCCACTTTTCACAGGCACAGTACGAGCAATAGAATGGGTCTTGCAAAGCGACTAATCTCCTTTGTAGGATGTCACAATTTGCGTCAGGGTATATATGTGACCATGCCATTGGTTTGGCTAGTGGCCACTCCAGTGATACTTCAATGTGTATGGCTGCCCTCTTCACAATGGCTAGACCCTCTTAATTAGGCACAGTGCTTGGCTGCACTACAGGGAGCTTCTTCGAAGACACTGGTTACCTACCAGTTGCTCCCAAGCTACCCAATGTAGACCCCTGGATTAGCACATCATTTGTATTGGGACATAAACTCCAAAAGTGGAAAGAAGGCACTGCATACATAATCAAAGAACAAACAGACAGCCAGGAGGTATCACACTATTGTGTTCCTTTAGCTCCGATATTAACATAATTGTAATAAATGTATGCCTTTTCCTTTTTCTACCATCTACCTTTGTTTCCCCTTTCTTTTCCCACCTCCTGCTGCTTACTTCTTGTTACCTCCTTTAGAATGTTGGTGAATGGTCTAGGCTCTGTTTGTTTCTTTGCTGGGGATTGGGGGACTCAAAGAGGATGGGATACAAATCCAATGGCATTGACGTCTAGCAATGAATGGGGCAGCTCTGCACTTCTCCCGCTGTGTAGTCCAGAGGTTAGCTGTATTGTGAGCTATTGGCTGAGGAGGTGCTCGCCCTCAGCATCTTCTTCAATTTCACCACCTTTCAGGTGTGCTGAACTCTTTTGTGGTGCTATCAACTCGGTCTTCTAAGAGGCACTACTTTATTTTAACTAAGGAGAAACCACCTTCCACTTACCAGTGGAATCTGCTTAAAACGTGTTGTGGAAGCCTGAGGTGCTGCATTGTCACAAGAGGTGACAATCGTCATGCATTCGCAGGAGAAATTCAAAGTTCTGGTGCCCTGCACTTCCACCTACTTTCTCCACCTAAGCCTTCTGAAAAGTGGTTATGTGGTATCCCTTGAGCTAACCTAGTCATTTCTCGCCCACAGTGCAGTTTTTCTCACATGTGTTTGTTCCATTCATCAGCACCCCATCGCCCATTATGTGGATTTCCTCTGATGTGTCTATTCTTTATCATCATTGTCCTACCACCTACTATGTGGACATTCTCACACATGTCCATTCTTCTTCGACAGCACCCCTGCGTACCACATACACTGAACATCTTCTTGGGAAGTAGCTCCTGTTCACACAACTCTGTTCCCTCACCCTCTACAATTCTCAGAAATAGCTACTGCACCAATTCCATGATGGCACTCCAAACCGCCCATGTCTTCAGGTGCCTCCTGTCAGACCAAAAGGCACTCTGTTGTTGGGAATTCACCTCGTTCTCCGTCTTTCTTATCTCCACTGAGTGCATCTGTGAAATAGAGTTCTTCTGTGCATAATCATCCTCCTGTACTCAATACTATAGACATTATCTTTTCTCCCCCATCTCCTTCAGTATGATTAAAAGAGGACTTTCAGCGAGCTTAACTTTACCTTGTAACCTGGCCTCCTCATATTTACACTTTAGAAATCCAATTTACATTTAGTTGTTCCGTGTGTTGAAACAATTCTTTTGCACCAGCGTATTTTTAGACCCCTCCTCTGTAGCTACCCCATCATAGTACTCTTTACCAGTTCCCCCACCATGGTTGGAGCTAGCATGTCCCAATCAACTTCTTTGCTTAATGACTTAAGAACCTACCCTAAAATGAAGGCAATGGGTATGATTATTTAAATCATCCTTGATAGCAAATGGAGAATAAAAAAAATCACCCATTAGGAAACAGCACATTTTATTACATAACTTAGGCATAGAAGGAAGGAATGTTTAAAGGAACTTGACGGGCTTTGCTATGGGGGTATGGGGAAGGACTGTATACCAAGTTGGATGTGTTTAAAGTAACATTCTGAAGGCTAAAATAACACTTTGGGGAAAAATAAACTTTTTGAGAGGCGTAAGTTCTTTGATAGAGTTCAAGGAACATAATCAGAAAGTGACTAAGTACATTTCTGTACTTACAGGACTCTCAAATTCTTGAGAATTTGGAAGATATTGTATTTTTATTATCTGTGATCAGCTTGTAAGATGCACAAACAATCCACATATGCAAGAAAAAATATTTGCAAAAAATCGAGATCTTAAGGAATAAATTGATATTGCTATGCAATAGAACAAATGGAAGATTGCGTAAAATACACGAAAGCACCTGTAGTCACCATAGACGAAGATAAAGCAATTAGAAAGATTGTCTCCATGCAAAAGTAAGGACACTAAGACAACTAAGCCTTCAGAAAACAAGGGCACCTTTACATGCTGCAGATGTGGTAGTAATAAACACCTGGCCAATAACAACTTCCAAGCCAGAAATGCGATGTGTCGCAAACGTGGAAATAAAAGGTTGCTTCGCAAAGGTATGCGGAGAACTATAAAATAGAAGTGTTAATCTTGTTGAATCCCTGGAAGAAGAGGTGGAAAAAAAACTGAACCAGATAGAACCAGTTCTTTTAGTTGATATTTCTTTATCTGGAAATAAACTAGATGAAGGAATTCCATGATGCATTCATTGAAAATTTGAGATTGGTCACAATTATCAGTGTAACATCAAGTTGATATCCAATGCTAGAACTGTAGAGCAGAAGGTTCGACCCATTCCCCATCTCATGTAAACAAACCAAGGAACTGGACTTAACAGAGCGTTTGATATAAACATTATCAAACCCATAGAAAGCTAAGAATGCTGTGCTGCCATCTCATACCAATAAATAACAGGGAAACAAAACCCTCCTGGCACCTGGATCTGAAAGAAAAGGCTGGGCATAGGAGGTCTTATCTCACTGCATGGTGAGCCTAAAAGGTCGATAGTATAAGTGTATGAGAAGTCTGGGATGTAAAGGAGTGTGAGTTTGATGAAACAGCTGACTGATAGATAAATCATTCCCCTCAGGGGCATTAATGTATGAAACTTGAAGCCTTGGAACCTTGTTGTGAACCAGATGGTCTTGTGAGTGACTCTCCTAGGAAATGTGAATGAAAGGAGAAAAGAATGTCACCGGATAAATGAAACTGGTGGGCAGAAGTAGTACGATTACCCCCCCTTGAGAATTGATATGATAGAAGAGGTGCCTTAGGAATGTTGAGTCAAGTACCAAGTTTATATTCTATGCACTATTTGACATAAAAAAAAATAGTGGAGTAATTGTTTTTGTATATTTCTCCACACAGGTTTTTAAACTACATTTTGGTGGGAGATTGTGTATTTTTGTTTTTGTCCTGAATAAGGTTGGCAACACATCATAAACTCCACTGAAGTATGTCGAAGTACATTTTTTGGGGATGCAGAATCCGCCTAACATTGTGATATGGTAGATGATTACTCCTGTGAAACACTACCTATTACTTTTAATGATAATAGCGGACTAGCACCATTTGAATAGCTTTTTGTGTTTTCTCCCTGTTTTCTTCTTGTTTTAACTTTTATTAATTCATTTGTGACTATGACATTTTAATTGCTATTAAACTCTTGTGCCGTATTGTGGGGAGGGCGTTAATGTATTTATAGTCGAGACTTAGTACTTTGGAGCATCTCCTGGAAGTAAATTCTGTCTCCATCACATATATAAGAATGAAACGTGGAATCACTACTGTATAATTATGTACATGAGCATTTTTTAACTCCTGTGTGGAAATCAATACAAAATTGAAACTCTGTGCAAACGTGATATTGACATGGTACAGATTTATGGTTGCAGACAAATGCGGAATGATAGAAGGCTGTGGATTGATTGCTTGAAGATCTATAGGTGGTTCTTTTATTTGCTTCCCCAAGGGGAGAATTGATTTTACTGTTAGCACTGTGCTCCGTCCCCTTGTTTTTTAGGGCCCCTCTCTCTTGTCTAGTAAAATGCACACAAAAAGTCAGTTCCCAGGGTCTTTCCGAGGCATGATAACCATTCCAATAGATCAATTATTGGAGTTGGCAAAAATGAGTACAGGAATCCAGGATAGCCTCCACCTCATACTCTTGTGAGCCATCTACTAATATTGGAGGTGCTCTGATCTTTGTAATCACTGGCTTGGATGCATGAAATACTTCACTTTTTGGACAATGTTAATTGAATTGCACATTGTCCTACCAGCTGGAGAATAGTGAAGGGGCCCATAAAACGAGGAGAAAACTTAAGGCGGTACCCAGACAAGTGTGAGTGGTTTGTGGATAGCCAAACCTTCTATCCAACCTTATACAGTGGAGCAGGTCTACAGTGTTTATCGGCCTGTCTCTTATATGTTATGTTATGTTGTGTTATGTTATGCAGATTTGAAAAGCACACTATCAATCGGACTGGTATGCTGGTGCTGAGCAGCTGTGAGTCTAGGCACAGTTAGGGCCTAGTGGAACTACTCAAAAAGCTGGGTCTTCAGCTTCTAGTGGAGTTCAAGAAGTAAGGAGGGGGCTTTTATGAGTAGCGGTAGGTCATTCCATGCTTTACGAGAGAAGTACAAGAATGTTTGGCTGCTGGATCTGGTTTTCTGTATGCGTGAGATTTGTGCAAGTGGGAGTCTGGATCAGTGGAGGGTTATCTGATGGAATAACGATCCTAAAAATATTGTGTGGACAGAATATCATTTCAAACATATCAAGCACCAAAGTATCAAGAAGCTAAGTGTAAATAGGTAAGTATAATTTTACTATTCTTAACTCCACATCTACATATCTTGAAGATATATATATTGTCAAGGTCCATATATGTGGGGCTAAGTATAGTAAAACTTTGCTTACTCATAGAAACTTATCTTCATAATATTTTTGTCCTCGATGTTCTTGACACAATATTTTGTCCACACAATATTTTTTACTCAATATTTTGTCCAAACACCTGTGCAGAGGTGTCTGGAAGGTTTGTGAAAAGAGATGTGATTGTTGAGGTATGCTGGGCCACTGTAATGTAGTGCCTTGAAAGTGTGGGTGAGGAAAATTAATTGTGCCTGTTTGTGAAGGGAGAGTGAGTGCAGCTCCTTCAGGTGTGGTGTGATGTGAGTGCAGCATGCGAGGTTGAAAGTGATTCTAGCCACAGATTACTGAATGGGCTGCAGCCTTCTAATGACTATTTTGTTTATCCTGGCATAGAAAGTATTCCCATAGTCCAGCTTGCTTGTGACCAGGGCATGCATGATGGTTTTCTTGGTGCTGATTGGGAGCCATGTGAAAATATTCCTCAGCCTCTTCTGGGTATGGAAGCATGAAGCAGTAACAGCATTGACTTGTGTGATCATATTGAGTTTGCTATTGATGATGATCCTGAGGTTCTTGGTGGGGTGGGGGTGGGTTTCGGTGCTAGCCCTGATGGCCACCAGGTGAGTCGCAGGGAGATGTACTCTTCCTGAAGATCACAATTTCAGTTTAGTGGGTGTTCAGCTTTACACAGTTGGTTTTCATCAAGTGGCCAAATTCAGTCATGCAGGCACTGTTCCGGGTAATGGGTGTCTTGTCCATGAGGGAGAGACTGAGTTGCATGTCATCTGATTAGGAGAGGACATTGATATTGTGAGAGCTGATGATTCTGGCTAGAGAGATGCATTGAAGAGGGTCGGGCTCAGGGAGGATCCGTGCATAACTTCTCAGATGAGTTTGCAGGCCTCCAAGTTGTACAGTGCCAGGCTGACTGATTGGGCCCTTCCAGTCAGTAAGAAGCTGGTCCATCAGAGTCCGATGTTGTGGAGTTGTGGGATCACGATGGGGTAGAAGACTGTGTCAAATGCTGCGGAGAGGTCCAGGGGGATAAGGGCAGCCGTGTATCCTCCCTCCAGAGTCATTTGAATGTCATCTGTGGTGGCAATGATGGCAGTTTCCGTGCTGTCGCTGGGTATGAAACCAGACTGAGTGGTGTGGAGGATTTGGTTGTTGATGTATTCAGTGAGGTGTCTGTTGAGGCCCTTGGTTTTAAAAGATGTTGATAACCCCCTCTTCTAAGTCTACTAACTTCCTTAATGTACCAGAGAAGATGAAGGGACATGTTTATCAATGGTTTTGCGTCTCACTTGCAAGGGGACCCAGGGCGATGCAAAACCTAGAATGAGATTTCACTTTGCGTGGCCCTGAATGGTTTGTTAAATCTGGAGTAACGCAAGGCAGCACAAGTTGCTGCATTAGTTTACTCTGCCCCAGGGAGGCATTTTAAGGGTGGAGCATGGGTGTTTCCACACATCCACCCATGGATTTTGGTGCATTCCCATATTTACCATAGTGGTAGACCTGGGAATGCGTCAAAATGCAACAGGGGAGGCGTAACAAGGAGAAATATATTTATTTCATCCTGTTTTTTCCTCTTTCTACATGTGCTGCATTCTGCAGCACACATAGAAAGAGGAATAAACCTCAGATGATCATTTTTGTGCAGGAAAGTGTCCCATCATGCATAAAAACAATCCTGCCTGCAACCCAGGAACCCTTGGTGCAAGGGGGCCTGCATTGGCGCTAGACAGCACATAGTGCACCAGTGCAAGGAGAAGACAGGAATGCACCATTTAATGTTGAATATGGTGCATTCCAGTTCTGTCACGTAACGCAGAGCAGTGCAGCAAGATATCTTGCTGCGCTGCATTGTATGACATTTAGATAAATCTGCCCAAAAGTACGGAGGAAACAGGGGATGGAGAGGGCAAGCAGGAACATTTTGAGGATGGAAACCAGAAGAGCAATAGAACGGAGAAATTGCCATGTAAAGATCCAAAAGAATTGTTGTATGCAAACTCTGCCAGGGAGATCCAATTATTGTATATACTCAAATGCTCCATTAAGAAACAACAAATATATTGTTCTATTTCTTGGTTCAGCCTATCAGTCTGTCAAGGTGTCTTTAGGTGATAGCTTCTTGATGGATAATGTTTGATTCCATTGGGTTTTATTAGTTCTATCCAGTATTGTATCCTCGATGTCAAAAAATAATGAATGATAACCCATGGAACCTAAAGATATGACCCAGAAAAATGTGACCCAGCTGTACAGCAGTTGGTAATCCTTTGAGGGGTGTAAAATGTACCATTGTGGTGAAATAATCCACCCCTACTAGCACTGGGTACTGATTTAACCAGACTCACTACACATGTGCTACATGCACACTACACATGTACACTAACTCGACATACAGGATGTCAGAACAAGGTTCTGGGCATTTACATAACAGTGGAACTTTACAGAAGAGGGGCCGATATATCACACTTTCAGTGACACAGTTAAAAAGGACAGGTCACATTATCAATCTAAAAATAATGTATGCTGACAACACCACATTATGCTACAGCCAGTACAAAAACATTTAGCTTGTTAATAAATTTGCATGGTAGGAAATCTTCATTCTTCCCAATACAATTCACTGATATAAAATTTTAAATGCATCACCCTGGCATTTCCAGTCTCATTGATACAATGATACAGACCAACAGATCCTATGAGCATCTCGTTTATCTCATATAAATGCAATTTTGATACAAACGAAAATTCTTTTCTGGATCATCCACCATCAGGGGCCGTATTATGGAAAGTGCCCCGGGGGTGCAACCGGCATGTGGACTCGCTTTGCATGCCCCCGGAGCACTTTGGTATTACAGAAAGGGCTGCAGATGCTTGCGCAGCCCTTTCTGTAACACAGATAGCCCTGACGCACATATAGCACCAGCGCTATCACAAAATGGGTGTTCCCTCAATTGAATGGCGGCGCTGCCCCATACAAATGAGGGATTCCCTTAGAATCTGTGCTGTATTATAGGCGGGGTGCAAAGGCAAAGAAGCTGTCAGGAGGCACCCTGACAGTGCCCCACCTAAAAGGTGGCGTACTGTCATTGTGCCCCCTGATAAAAGCCCTTTGGAGGGGGAAAGGGGGTTCTATGGACCCCCAGCAGGCAGGTGCAGTCACTCCCTGCACCTGCCAGCAAGGAGATCTCTAATCTCCCTTAAAGAGTGAAACACAGAGTAGCTGCTTCAAAGCCACTTTATATTTCACTTGAATGAGTAGCCCCCAGGGCAGCACGAGTTTGTGGCTGCCCTGGGGGCAACTCATTCAACATAATACAGCACACTCTCTACTTGTTTTTGCAGGGTGCACCTTTTGAAAGGTGCATCTAGTGCAAACAAAGAGAGTGCCCATATTCTGTAATATGGCACCTGAAGGCATAGTCCCTGGACCCTTCTTCAGAAAAGCACCACTTAACTCCCCTCGAAGACTCTAATCTGTTCCCTGTACCAGTGATCTAATAATTTAGACATCCTCCATTTAACTGCAATTCTCATTCCTACTCTGCCTATCCCAGCTTACCTCTGACTGTGTGTCAACCATTCTATCATTGGAGCCGGTCTAGTGCTATTTGTTATTTCTCAGGTTTTTAGAAGTGGCTTGATCCTTTTCTTAGGTTAAGATCTGGTGGTTCAGGGTACTCGTGCGTTCACTGCATGGATCTGGCTATTACTTAATAGGTTAAAATCCTAGTAGACCTCCTCAGCTTTTCATACTTGAAAGATGGATAACATTAGTACTGATGTGTTGGATAGCAATAAGCACCCATTGTCTGCCAATATCACTATGATACCCCTGTAGGGTGAATGTGTACTCTATGTGCACGTGTTTTATGTTGTTTGTGTTTGGCTATTATTTTACCTTCAAAAGCATCCTGCCTTAACTAATTTGGACTTCCCTACTTTTGATCCTTGACTGTATGTCAAAATCAAAGTTTTTAAACAAGAGGAACCCATATTTTAAATACTACATAAATCTGGTCTATTCTGATTAGCTTGGCAATGCCTACAGATGACCCATTTAGCAGAGTAGTGCTAGAGAATCTCCTCACTCATTCAGCAGGACTGGGTGTGATCTCTCCCAGGCCATTAGGAATAACTGACTGAATTTGTCTGTCCACATACCTATAAGAGTAGTCTATTTATTCCAGGAGCCTTGTGGAAGTGAAACAGTATACATAAGTCAAGCTACGGACATGATGATTCACTTAGCAAAATTTGTGTGTGCTATATCTTAGATTACTGCAATTTAACCAATACAATATGCCAGGGAGAATGAGATATTTTTATGCTTTCAAGACTGACTGAGTTAATATCAGCTCTCCCTTCAGCACCTGGTATCAGGCTTCCTTGGAAGCATGAGCTCTTTCATTGTGCAGATAACTAGAATAAATGTGGTTTGCGAACTATTGAAATTAAACAAAAGAGAATAATTGAATTCCAGAGGTTTCTCAGAGCTTAAGTTAAAAAAGTACCACTTTGCAGAGCAGTGGCAGGAAATGCAGAGTCCTATCTACACATAAAGCTATTGCAGAGGGGTTAAGTAAAGAGAGAAACAAAGATTTGGGTATGTTTGGCGCTCTCGCTGTATCCTATTCTGTTTGGCTGTACTTGGCAAACTATGGGGCATATTAACAAGAGGGGGAGATAAAATTATCGCCGCTTTAGCGTCCGTTTTCGGCCGAAAAGCAGCGATAATTTTATCGCAATATTAGCAAGGACACGCTAGCGCGTGTTTCCGTGATTTAGCACCCGCTTTGCATCGCACCATTAATGAGATGCAAAGTAGGCGTGCCTCAATAGACTACATGGGTAAATATCGCGAAGGCAGCTTCGCGATATTTACAACAATGACCCTCCGGCGGAGCGATAAACAAAATCGCGCTAACCGGCCATTAATGCTGGATTTTAACGTCTGCTAAAATCCAGTGTTAGCCATACTTTGCATGGGAGGTGGAATGTGGGGTTACGACCACAGGGTCGGATCAGCAAGGTCATCGCTGTTTTGCAGGGAACATCGCTGGTTTTCCAGCGATGTTGGGACATTTCCCTGCTATCGCTGGAATTTTCATCGCCAATGCGCTAAGCGTTGTAAATACAGCGCTAGCTTGGCGATGAATACCAGCGATAGCCGGCGATAGGGAAACTCGCGCTAGGCGCGGCCAGCGATAATTATCGCTGCCGCTTGTTAATATGCCCCTAAACTGGTTAACTGACTGGTCCAGTCTTTGGCTGGCTGACATTCTTTCTGTCAAGGTTGAGGTATTTCTGGCCCTTCAAGATTATGTTAGAATAACTACTGTGTTGTTTCACTGAAATGCCTGAATGAGCTAGTGGAAGAGCCAATATGGGGAACATCTCTCCCTTTGAAGTACTTCGAATGGCAATAATTGTTGGCGGAATTTCTGTGCCAGTAACATTCTGGGTGAGTTTCCAGCAGAGCAGGGTAGGTGCTCCGTACTAAGGGGCATATTTACAAGCCCCTTGTGCCACTTTTGCGCCGCCGTTGCGTCACGCATGTGACGCAGCAGCGACGCAAAACATGCGCCGCGTTGCGCTATATTTACAACGTGATGCATCTAGGGAGATGCGTCACGTAGTAAACCTCTGCACCACATGAAACCTGCGTCAGGTTTCATGTGGGCGTACCGTGCAGGGGGCGTTCGGCGCAGAAACGCCTCGGAAAAGTGACGTAGTGAAATCTACAAGATTTCACGCAGTCACTTTCTCGGCAGCTGGTGCGTCAAATCCTTACACCTGCTTCAAGCAGGCCTAAGGATTGACGCACCATGTTAGGGATAGGGAAGGTTGGAACAGTGCTGGAGTTGCGTCGCGCTTGCGACACAACTTCAGCACTGCGCCAACCTTCCGCCGGCAGATGCGTCACGCATCTGCTTATCCTTGCGCTACGATGCGCCGCATTGTAAATGCGGCGCATCGGACGTGGCGCAAGGGTAAACTTGCGTGACGCATTTTCCCTGGCGCATCCCTGCTGATATGCAGGGATGCGCCAGGGAACGTAAATATGCCCCTGCATGTTCAAGGAAACTTTGAAAACATTTCAGTGACCATCTTTCACGGAGTTAACTCCAACATACATGGTGGAAGACAATTGACTCAAAACGGGAAACCTATTCACTACTATGTCTGGCAAAGTTAACTCTAGATCTCTGTAAATCTCATTTTAAAGACTGAGGGGTCATCAGCAGCCATATATCCATCACTTGGAGTACACTAAACAGAGTTGTATAAAGTCAAATGTGCTGACATGGCTCTGGCCGTGCCGCCCATAGAGACAGCTCCATAGAGTTGTGCTTCCTAAACCTTTTTGAACCACGACCTACTTTTAAGACCGACAAACTTTCACAACCCACCTAGCTTTAATGGTCATGTGGCAGGCGATTTTTTAATGCAACTAAAGCATTGTGCAGGAGTGTCCTCTGATTTACAGGGACCACATTTTCTATTGCAATTTCCAATAAATGTACACAGGCATACAGTTTTACTGATAAACTATACTGAACACAAAGATTAATGTGTGGGAATCAGGTTTCAGTAAATATTTATCATTTGTGCATCACCAAGTAATGCATCTTGATTTGTTTTGATTGTATTAAAATATTTCCTTCTATCACACCTCAGAATTACAAAAATTGTGCTTCATTTGTGCTTTCCTCCTTCACAGGCATTTAGATGTTGTGTTTACCACAAAATGGTATCCTACAGCCTTTCTATTCACACTCTCTGTACCCCAACAAGATTGTCACATAATTCACTTCACTTTTCTTTCTCTGACTGCAAAATGAAAGGAATTTGCAAGCACCAATTCCCCCTGCTAAAAACTAAGCAGCAATTTGTCAGAAGACGTAGCCATTTGATCTCTATATCTAAAGCGCAGCAAATGTGACAAGTTATATACCTAGTTTAAAGATATCTTTTTTTATTGTTTGGGCTTTCACAACCTAATAAAAATCAACTAGTGACCCACAAATGACAAACTTCAGCTCACTTCCCAATACTGGATGCAGAAACATTTCTTTAGTGTCTACTGTAGTGGCCATGTTTCAGAACAATGGGTGTATCCATGGGATCTACAGTCCTTTCCACATTTCCCATCGGAGCAACTCTTCCAGAATGACGCTTCTAATTTCTTTGAGCTCAAATGGGCGATTTTTGGTGAGCACCCACTGGCTTGTTATCTTTTGTTTGAAAAGCAGAGAGCGTCCCCAAAGTTCTGGATGTTAGAATAATTATGAATAATCACCTTTTATCAATGCATATGGACTTACATTTCAATCCCAAACTCATGGAGTACGTAAATGCCCCAATATTCGAAGATGGGGCTGCAAACTTTATGCCTTTGACCCTTGAGGAAACCCTGAGAGGAAAGCATTTCACACCTTCATACCATAAACTCCACTCAATCAATCAGAATTTGCAAAGCACAGCTATTCACCCATGAGGGTATCCCGGCGCTGCGAGCTATGCTGCTTCCAGGGCAGGGGGGGGGGAGGGTTCAGGTGAACAGTGAGGTCTTGAGTCCTTTCCTGAATTCCTGAAGAGAAGTTGATGTCCTGTGATGCATGGGGAGGTTGTTCCAGGCCTTTGCGGTGAGGTGGAAGGAGCGTCCTCCACTGTCCTCCACTTGGTAACCTCAATTCCGTGGCTGGCCTTTATCTGCTTAAACACACCATAGATAAGGGTAGGAGGAGATGCCCCACTTCGGCCTCCTAGGTATACCTTCACACACACATAGAAATGGGGCTGCACAAGTAATGTTGCTGCGAAAAAGAAGAGAAAAATACAAAAGTGTTTTAATACTGCCCTCACCCACAGAAATCTGTGGCATGCTTCATCATAGGGCTGCTAACACACCTCCGCGCAAGCAACGCTGAAAGTGGAGCAATAGGGAGGGGGAGACAAAACAAACAATAAAAGACACTGTGCGGGATCAAGTGAAAGGTGCAGAACAATATTTAAAATAGACCTCGGGATCTCCAAACCAAACCCTTTAATGATGGACCTCCTGGTCTTGTTAAAAGGTCATTTCAGGACCAGTGGATGGTGGTATGGTGAGTATTAATGACCCACCTACCCCTCCAATCTGCAAACTGTCGACATGTTTCAGCCGGCTTATGCGAAATCCCCGGCTTTCATTAGGACTAAGAAAGATCCCTTAGACACTATCCCTACCTCCTTACTTGTGGAGTAGAGCGTGGTCACAATCTGAGTGAATGCTCATGTCTAGTGGCAGAGTAACTTACTCCCAGTGAGTATCCTGCAAATAATGAGAAAGTTACATATATGAACAGGCTAGATAAAGTGCACACGGTGTTAAGTGTAATAAAAGCGTACAAACACGAGTGAAGAAAAGTGGTTTTATCCCTCTAGTTCAAAGATGCGACCCGATGGGTTCTAAAATTAAGAATAGACACCCCACAACAATGTGGAGGGCCCATTGTCCCATGGGAGCGCGTATATGGCGCTCTTTAAGTACATAAAGATGCTTAAAAATGCAGGCTCATCACTACTTAGTGCTGCGACACAAACATACTCTCGGTGTATCTTACCGAGTCTTATTAAAAAGAATGCTTGAACTGGCGGGGGAGCAAGGACAGCTCCCTATAGGCACACGCTGCAATGATGGAGATAAAAAAGAGAGAAATGATCGTACTCATTAATTAGTGGCAAATCAAATAAACGTTCTGGTGTGCTTGCAGCTCATAGTCATGTGCCACGATTCTAAGACCGGATAAATATCCGATCGGCATATGGGAAGATATCAAAGTCGGCGGGACGAGGTTAACCCTGGGCGTAGTTCGCGTAGTCGCGCTACGCGTAGCTACGCGAAGTGTACTTTGCACTACGTGCACTACGCGTAGCTACGCGAACTGCGTAGTGCGGTAGGGAAATGCTGTTCGCAATGATTGAACAGTGCCGGATGCTTGTCCGCACTGTGCAATCATTGCAAACGGCATCATGCACAGTGCAAGTGGTCGTTTTCTGCCGCTCGAGTAGATTTGTACTCGAGCAGCAGCTTTCTCAACGCGGACTGGTAGTTTCTCATCGCGAGCGGTCGCGAGCATACGCGACCACTCGCAATGAGAAACCTGACCTCCCCGCGTTGAGAATCTTGCCGGGATGTTGATTTTGCTCGCTCGCGATCGGCAACTTGATGTTGCCGATCGCGAACGAGCAAAAAATGCCCGCTACGCTACACGTTTTTGCACTGTGCTACGTGCGATTCGCGTAGCGCGTAGTTGCGCAAACTACGCACACTCCGCGAGCGTAGCGTAGTTTTCCACCCAGGCCTAGACGAGGTATGAAATATGCTCTCCTTTGCAAGAAATGGGCCCGGTCTGCCCATTCCCTGTTATTGAGTAGGCATGCCCCCAGAGCCCCCGGACTTACTTCATCAAGGTGAGCTGTCGCCAAACAAGTTGTCTCTCCCAGCGCCGTGTAGCTACTCTGAGCGGCGAGGGGAGATAAACGATCTGTGTCCGTCTACGACGCACGCGGCCAGCGGCGTGCTGCATGCTGGGTAATAGCTAGACCGCTAAACCCTACCACCATATTGGAGTCTAAGTTTAAGTCGCGAGTGGGGCCTCTGCACAGGCGATTGTTGATAAAAGCATATGTTGGGCATATAAATCTGCAAACCCTCCTAGGCTGTGGAGTGTTCCTATGGCACCCCAACAGTGTGATAACAATACTCCCATCCTTGCATGCTGAAAAAAGAAAGTCAGTATGAAGAAAAGGGGGAAAATCAATCCATGTTAATTGTTAACACGGGAACCTATAGACGGTGGAGTGTTAGTATCACAGGCCATCAGTGTGGTATCAGTACTAACACTGTTGTCGACCAGCTACAGGAGTCAGTTAAAATGCAGGGCTGTCACTAGAAATTGCACCCTAACGCCGGCAATGCATTGCTTCATCAAGCAGGACAAATCGCCTCCCTGTATGTGAATGATGACGGAATAGGTCACGTGTCTCACTAGTCCTCAGACGCCCGTGTTCTATTGTTCTCGAGTCACCCATGCCAACAGCCACGGGGAGAACAATCTAGTTCAATGCAAGACTGTAGTAAGACTCTAGAAAGACTATAAAAAGAGGAATAGTGGGTCTTCTTGGGTGGTAATACCCTGGTAACTGCTGTGCGTGTTACGTGCAGAGGGTCCCTACGTGTAGTTCACACAAAGCAGAAAAAGACAGCACTCAGTGTCCAATGATGGCACCCCTGTTCTCCTAAAGGTTGTTCAAAGTATTCCAGGGGATATCATCGTTGAGACCACAGATATGGCTACGAACTCTATAAATCCATTTCTGCTCCCTCAAGAAAAGGGTGTTCTCAGAATTCCGGCCTGTTGTGAGGATGTTTGGCTTGTCCAGGACTGTCCAAAACAAATCGTTCACCGTATGTTTCTTTTCTCTGAAATGTGTGGTCAGTCGTGTAGTTGTCCTTTGACACCTAATGGTGGATCTATGTTCCATTATTCTTATTTTCACTTTTCGTGTTGTCATCCCAATATAGATTAAGCCACATGGGCATCTAATCATGTAGATGACGTTGTTAGAATTGCAGTTGGTGTGTCTGCATTGTTCCCATGGGTTGGTCAAACCGACGTCCACCGTTTTCGTATTGGCAGTCAAATGGCAGACATCACACGACCCACACCTCGTGTGACCGGTGACAGGGGGGAGTTCCCACATGTTCTCCTGGTTTGACCTGGAAACGGGTCTTGCAGGTATGTTCCTGGGTCTGGTATATACCAGTAAGTCCCTTATGTTCTGGCTCCTTTTGAATGAGAATAGGGGTTTCTCTAAGTGCAGTCCACTTGAGTTAAGTATCCTCCAGTTGCGTAGTATGATCCTTTTGATACTGTTGGAGGTGGTGTTGAAGGTAGTCACACAGATGGCTTTGTTGGTTATCGGTTTTTCCACTGTCTCCAGAAGTGCTTCACGGTTGCAGTTGTTGGCCCTTTTCTTTGCCCTTGTGATGATCTTGCGTGGGTACTTCCTCTTCAATAGTTTACCCGTCAGTATATCAGCTTCTGCTTTGAAGTCTCCTGTGCTGGAACAGTTTCTGTGAAGGCGCAAGAATTGACCCACAGGGAGGTTATCCCTTAATGACTTTGGGTGGAAACTATCAAACAGGAGGAGGCTGTTCCTATCGGTGGATTTATGGAATACTCGTGTTTGTAGGCGCCCCTCACTGGCAAAAATCACAAGATCCAAAAAGGGCAAACTCTCCGTTGTGATGGTCGATGTGAAGTGCAAAAAGGGGTTCTGGTTATTCAGCCAGTCCAAGAAGTCCCTAATGGACTGGGCATCCCCCTCCCAAATAAGAAGCACTTCGTCAATATAGCACCTCCACATTTTTATATTACCCTTCCAGGAGCTGGTAGGGGAGTAGATGAACTGATCTTCAAAAGCTGCCACATAGAGACCTGCTAAACTAGGGGCAAAGGCACAACCCATAGCGGTACCATGGGTTTGAAGGTAATGTGTGCCTTGAAATTCGAAAACGTTTTTTGTCAGTGCTATCTCGGCGAGATGCAGAATAAATGACCTACGGGTGAAGAACTCCCAGTCTTTGTCAAACAGGATCTCTTCAACCACTCGCAGTGTCTCTCTCTGCGGTATGGATTGTGTATAGTGATTCTATGTCAAGTCCCACCAGGAACTCTTTCTTTGGATCAAAAGTGTGGTCCTTCAATAAGTTGAGAACATCTGTAGTGTCCTTGAGATAGGCTGTCCTGTTCTGTACCAAAGGTTTTAAAAAGAAGTCACAGAATTGTGACAATGGCTCAAGAACTGAGCCTATTCCGGAAACCATCGGTCTCCCAGGTGGCGGTCTCGTTGGTTTGTGTACCTTTGGGAGGGTGTAAAAATATGGTGTCACTGGGTCCTCCTGACACAGGAATCTCCCTTCCTTCACTGTGATCCAGTCATTGTTCACTGCTTCCTCAACAATAGAGGCTATTATCTTTACAATGTCCGGGGTAGGGTCGCTGCGGAGTACGCTATAGTTTCTTTCATCTGAGAGGAGTCTCAGACACTCAGCTTCATAGATGGCCTTCGTCTGGATCACAATGGCTCCCCCCTTGTCCGCTGGTTTAATCACGATGTCCGGATTGTTCCTCAGCTGTACCAGAGCTTCCTTTTCCTGTCTAGTTAAATTCTTGAAAGGGAGTGTTTCTTGTCTCGCGAGAGACTCCACCTCGTGAATGACCACTTGTTCAAATGTTTCCACCTCAATGGGGAGGGCGGCAGTAGGGGGTGTAAATTTTGACTTTGGGCGGAGGTTAGTGTCACCACCTCCTTCATTAATCTCTGGTTTCCCTTAAAAAAAGACCCTGAGTCTGATGCTGCAAAAGAAACCTGCCAGTTCTTGGCGGATCCTGAAGACATCTAGGGTATTGGTAGGGACAAATCCAAGTCCCTTGTTAAGGAGTGCTTCTTGCGGACCAGTCAGGGGTGTGTCTGTCAAGTTCATCACCAGGGTCATTCCCTGCTCGTCCCTGGAGAGGGATCCCTCGCCATGCTCCTGGTCACCCTCTGGTCCACATCTTCCCATTGTACACCTGTCGCTCCCTTCTGTTTGCCCCTGCCTTTTCTTCTATATATATATGTGCAGTCTCTATTAAGGTCTAAAAATGTCCAATTTACATTGAGTTTTCGTGTAATAAACCTTTTATTAGAATCAAGCATTTCTGAAAAATAGAAAAAGAGAGCAGAAAATGCAACATACAGCATTTATTGACCTAACTGTCACCCCTGAGGCATGATGGGATACAAGAGGTCCTGGAGGTCTTAAAGGCATGGTGCCAGCTTACTCTTGTTATGCTTTTAATGTCTATTATAGTACTGTATATATATATATATATATATATATATATATATATACATATATATATATATATATATATATATATATATATATATATATATATATAAATATATATATATATATAGTACTATAATATATATATATATTTATTTAAATATGTATTCTGGGGTCCCCGCACATAGACAGGAATATTCAATGCTTATAAGTTTGATGAGGATTCCCTAGAAGAGAACTAGGATTACAGGTAAGTAATTTATCCTTCCCTTTTAATCTATTTTGAAATATAATCACACTTCACAGAGGACTGAATGTATTTCATATCCAATTTCAACAAAAATGTTGGCTGATCTCAAGGGGCAACATTGTAGCTTCACCACTGTCATTTGATCAGTCCCTTTGTCGATAATTGCTCTTGGAAATGTGCAATTGGATTTTGAATCTCAATTAAATGTAATTTAGAACATTAAAAGTATGTTCTCCTGTTAGGAACAGCTGCAGGACACTAGAGGAAAATTCAACAAAATGAAATCTTATTAAATGTTTCCTTACCAGTCCGTAGCTGTGAGTTGTCATAGAAATAGAACATAAAATGAATACTAAGAGAGCCTTCAGCTTCATTAAATGTTTGCTTGGCAGCAACTTTGCTCTCAATTATTTGCTTTCAGCGCCCTGCATTTTCTGCACTGTCTGCAGCTGATATTAAGATGTGAACACTCTTCTGTAATAAATTATCACAGGCTGCTTCATATGTCACAAGCAGTCTCATATCATATAAAGAAATTATGGTTAAAATATTATGCAAATATGTTAGCATGCCTTGTATTGAGAATTAATAACAATTTGGGCCTCGGTACAAACGTTTGTGACTAATCGTATTTTTCTGATGAAAGAAAAAATTTCCTCTCGCCACTGTGCAATTTGTACCAGTGTCATTAAAGGGTAGACATAGTGTTTTGGAGAAGATATGATGAGTAAAAAGCTCCACAAAAACAGAGGCCATAATCGGAGGATATTGTGCTAATCTGAGACCCTGAGCCAACACATTTCTTTTTTTCTTCCCTGGATTCGTGGCCTCCTCAACTAGGAAACAGATGGTAAAAACACCAATGTCTGATTCTCACCCAGCGAGTCTCCTGGAGTCAAAAAGTCCTCTTGTTTGAAATATGTCAGCCTTCCGGCTGAGAGGACGTGCCTGCTAGAGCCGAAGTGACAACAATATCAACATTTCATGCGGCAGAGTCCTTTGGGGCTGCGGCCATAAGATGGCATACACCCAAAACAACTCTGAATTCTTCACTGACGGCCTATTTAGTGTTTATAAACAAGAAAGACGCTGGTGCAGATTCAGGGGTACGGAAACAAAGAACGGACATGCACGTTTTAGTTTCCGAATATATTAAGAGAAACTGAGGGAAGCGCTGGTCAAAAGAAAGTGCTACATGGGGGGACCCAGGGGGAGCTGGGCGCGAGCCGGTCTCCCCCTGGGTTGTTTCGCACAATGGAACGGCCACCCAGGTGCGGAAAGGGATAATTGGGGAAGTCTGCGGGCGCGCGGGGAGGTTAATTGGAGAGGTCTGGTGGGGCGGGAAATGCAATGTGTCAGGCAGGCTCAAAACAACTATTATGCTAAACTTTTAGCATGGAAAAGTGGAGGTTTAATTAGCTTAGACGAGTTTAAGTTTTTAAAAAATGATCACCCCACAATTCCTGCTTTATATTTTATTCCAAAAGTTCACAAGTCTAGAGACAAACCGCCTGGCAGACCTATTATATCTGCATGCAATAGTCTAATGGAAAAAACTTCCAAATTTGTCGATTATTTCTTACAGAGCTTTGTACGTGCGTTACCTTCCTATTTACAAGACACAAGTGATTTTTTGCGTAAGTTAAAGGAGGTTAAATGGGATTCAGATTGTATTTTAATAACATTAGACGCTACGTCACTATACACTAGCATAAGGCATCAGGATGGCATAAAAGCCATCGAGCATTTTTTGAACAAACGACCAATGAGCCTATATATGCATAACAAGATGCTAGTCGACATGATAGTGACTTGTCTGGAAAACAACTTTTTCCTATTTAATAATCAAGTATACCAGCAAACCAGAGGTGTTGCAATGGGGGCTTGCTTCTCCCAAGTTATGCCTGTTTACACATGGGGCTTTGGGAGGAGCAGGTCCTAACCAACACCTTTGCTGAAATTATGAACCAACACATAGGTTGCTGGTATAGATATATTGATGATCTGTTCCTAATCTGGAGAGGCCCTGAAGATCTGGCACTCCAGTTTATTGAGCAGATCAACTCTAATAACCTCAACTTACATTTCACCGCGACCATAAGTAAAGAAAGGGTTTACTTTTTAGATGTTGAGGTGTTTATTGGGGAAGGAAAAGTGGAATCCAAATTACACAGGAAACCCACGGCTGGGAATACGGTGTTACATGCTACCAGCCATCACCCTAGACACCTTGTCCAGAGCATACCCTATGGTGAGATGCTGCGTATTAAACGCATTTGCAGCACCTCGGATGAATGTTATCTAGCCCAACAAGAGAGTAGGGACAGATTCCTGGCCAGGGGTTATACAGCCCGAACTATAGATACTGCCATTGCCAAAACCAATAATGTCACAAGGGAAGACACTCTTGCAGTTAAACCCTCTATTGAGAGCGATGACAATTTATCTTTAGAACAGACTACGCGTATGATCCTTACATTTAATTCTCAGCATGGACAAATTCGAAAAATCCTTAACAAAAATTGGGCATTGGTACGCAATGATCCAATATTAGGAGAGTCAACTTCCATAACCCCAGATATCACATTTAGAAAGGCAAGATCTATGAGTGACATGTTAGTAAAAAGCTGCCCAGAAGTGATAACACCTAAAAACTGGCTGTCTGCTCGCAGGGGTTTTGTGAAATGTCCATCATGTAAGGCATGCAAATATGCAGTCAGTACTACTTCATATACTTGTCCCTTTAGAACAGAAGCTGTATTGATTACAAAATTTCTGACTTGTAAAACGGAATATGCAGTATATGTGCTGGAGTGTCCCTGTGGCCTGAGGTATGTGGGGAGCACTAAGCTGCAGGTCCACAAGAGGATACTCCAGCACATCAGGGCTATCAATAACTATGATCCCCTGTACCCCGTTGCCAGGCATTTTAAAGATGTTCATAACCAGAATTCAGGGCTTTTGAAATATTTTGTGGTAGACGCAGTCTTACCATTGAGAAGGGGTGGTAATCGTGAATCACTCCTCCGGACATTAGAGACAAGCTATATCTTAGAACTGGATAGCAAGGTTCCTTCTGGTATGAACTCGAGTGAAGATTTTTATACTTGCCTGTAATCATATGTTGCCCTCTTTTTCTCCTTTGGAGTATTATGAAAATTCTGTTACTTGTTTACATTTTATCAATATGCTGCTTCCTATTTTTAACCTTGTTGAATGGTTTGCACTTTGCACTTTATTAGGTGGCACTGTAAGGAAAGTTATATTTAGCACTAGCACTTTATGGGATTGCATAGAAACATGGTCGATGCCCACTTAGGGCTTTATTCAGCTTTCAGCCATACAAGATTCATGTTAATAGATGGCTTATTATGGTCTATAACGGAATCCACCCTATATTGTAATATAGATGTAGGGTATGGAAGGTTCATGATTAATATCAATTTATTTTAACTTGGTGTTTTTATGACCTTTTTAAATCTTTGCCCGTTATTTATATAATTGTGTATAACAACACTGTGCGATTATAGGTGATGCTTTTAAATGAATTTAATTTTAAGTATTCACATTGTGTATATGAAGGCACATATATTTATATAGTGTATATTCTGTGTATTTATATATTTATATATTTATATTTACATATTTCTATGTTGGTATGTTTATTTATATCACCATGTGCAATATTACAAATATACAAATCACTATTAGGGCAGGCTGTAAGAATTTAAACTTGCTAAAAGAAAGACCTGAGATTGAATGTTTCTTCTATGTTTAGCTGTCATGTGACAGGTCACGAGTATTTGCACTAGGCACTTTAAAAGGTATGGCACTACGCAGCGCGTTATGTGAACAAGACCTCTGGCAGGTCGAAACGCGTCGTGGCGGTGGTGCGGGGCATCTACAATAAAATATTTCACCTAGCACCAAGTAAAGGGTCCGGTTTCGTCTTTTCCATGCGGACTGGATGTTGTTGGCGAACTCCATTCGATAAATATATATATATATATAGTACTATAATATATATATATATTTATTTAAATATGTATTCTGGGGTCCCCGCACATAGACAGGAATATTCAATGCTTATAAGTTTGATGAGGATTCCCCTAGAAGAGAACTAGGATTACAGGTAAGTAATTTATCCTTCCCTTTTAATCTATTTTGAAATATAATCACACTTCACAGAGGACTGAATGTATTTCATATCCAATTTCAACAAAAATGTTGGCTGATCTCAAGGGGCAACATTGTAGCTTCACCACTGTCATTTGATCAGTCCCTTTGTCGATAATTGCTCTTGGAAATGTGCAATTGGATTTTGAATCTCAATTAAATGTAATTTAGAACATTAAAAAGTATGTTCTCCTGTTAGGAACAGCTGCAGGACACTAGAGGAAAATTCAACAAAATGAAATCTTATTAAATGTTTCCTTACCAGTCCGTAGCTGTGAGTTGTCATAGAAATAGAACATAAAATGAATACTAAGAGAGCCTTCAGCTTCATTAAATGTTTGCTTGGCAGCAACTTTGCTCTCAATTATTTGCTTTCAGCGCCCTGCATTTTCTGCACTGTCTGCAGCTGATATTAAGATGTGAACACTCTTCTGTAATAAATTATCACAGGCTGCTTCATATGTCACAAGCAGTCTCATATCATATAAAGAAATTATGGTTAAAATATTATGCGAATATGTTAGCATGCCTTGTATTGAGAATTAATAACAATTTGGGCCTCGGTACAAACGTTTGTGACTAATCGTATTTTTCTGATGAAAGAAAAAATTTCCTCTCGCCACTGTGCAATTTGTACCAGTGTCATTAAAGGGTAGACATAGTGTTTTGGAGAAGATATGATGAGTAAAAAGCTCCACAAAAACAGAGGCCATAATCAGAGGATATTGTGCTAATCTGAGACCCTGAGCCAACACATTTCTTTTTTTCTTCCCTGGATTCGTGGCCTCCTCAACTAGGAAACAGATGGTAAAAACACCAATGTCTGATTCTCACCCAGCGAGTCTCCTGGAGTCAAAAAGTCCTCTTGTTTGAAATATGTCAGCCTTCCGGCTGAGAGGACGTGCCTGCTAGAGCCGAAGTGACAACAATATCAACATTTCATGCGGCAGAGTCCTTTGGGGCTGCGGCCATAAGATGGCATACACCCAAAACAACTCTGAATTCTTCACTGACGGCCTATTTAGTGTTTATAAACAAGAAAGACGCTGGTGCAGATTCAGGGGTACGGAAACAAAGAACGGACATGCACGTTTTTAGTTTCCGAATATATTAAGAGAAACTGAGGGAAGCGCTGGTCAAAAGAAAGTGCTACATGGGGGGACCCAGGGGGAGCTGGGCGCGAGCCGGTCTCCCCTGGGTTGTTTCGCACAATGGAACGGCCACCCAGGTGCGGAAAGGGATAATTGGGGAAGTCTGCGGGCGCGCGGGGAGGTTAATTGGAGAGGTCTGGTGGGGCGGGAAAAATCACTGTGCCTGAGGGCGGCGGGAGGAGAGGTTTTTCATTTTGTAGTCTGTCCTAGTTGGAATTTTTCCCCTGCGTCTCTCACCTTGAGTGGGCTTCTCCTTCACGATGAGCGGGAATGAGGAGGTCAGGGAGGCCATTTGGGTGCTCTGCGCAGCTGGCAGGGACGATTTATTGCAGCCTGGGGTTCCCGGTGAGGCCTGGGTGGGGCTCGCTCGCACGAAGAGGAAGGCGGCGCGTGGGGTTTCCGACACAGTGGCTGCCTGTCTATCCCCGCAGGCTGCTGACAGCGAGGAGCACGATGGTGAACAGCTGTTGGTTCCAGTGCAGGTCGATGCCAATGGGCAGGAGGAGGCTTTTGATCCCCCCACTTTGCCGCCAGCTACCGGCCAGGTATGTGCTGTTGCCCGGAACTCCGTACATGCCCAGCGCTCCGTCGTGGGCAGGAGGAGGGGGCGGTCCTAGGGAGGGACTGGGAAGCGGAGGGGCGGAGCTATGGGCAGGCTTGCTGCTGTGGATAGCAAAAGCCTTAGGGGGAGGAGGGCTAAGAGTGCTGCTGCTGTGCCTGTTCGGTGTGGACAGTTAAAGGAGCCGGCCCCCTCTTTTGTTGGGCTGTCTAAGGATTGCATGCTGCCTGGAGGTACTAATTTAATTAATGTGCAGGGACAAACTTATTTACTGAGTCCTGCCCCAACCTTTCCATGTTTATACTCCCCAGCATTGCCTTGTAATGCTTTTTCTGCAGGGGCAGTGGGGGGTTTGTTATCCAGTGGCGCCTGCTCATCTCCAAGAGGGCTATTATTGAGGCAGGCCACCAGTGGTGGGGACGTATTGCTGCAACCTGGGACACAGGACTGTGTTGAGTCTCTACATTTGCCTATCGGGTCTAGACAAGGGGGCAGCGCAGGAGCCCACGTTTCTAAGGATGGGGGCACATGTCGGGATTTAGGGCAGCTAGCCAGCCCTAAGATTATGGTGAGCCAACCGTGCTTGAAATTGGGAGGGAAGATTCAGAAGGCTGTTCCTGAACCAGGTGCAGGTCAGTGGGTATGGGTGGATGGTGGCGCTGCTAATAGCGCGGATCTTAGCGCTGGGACTGTGGGCATGGAGGGCGAGTCCGGCTATCAGGAACTGTCAGGTCTGAGCGGCTTGCAGAGTAAGGTGCCAGCTCCCTTAATCGGGAAAGCGGCTGGTCACCGATTTTCACGGGCAGAGCACGATGCGGCTCCATCAGGTTGGATTGTGGATAAAGGGAGATCTGGAGCGGATTTTCCTGCTAATTTTGACAAAACAAAGAGTATGAAAAAGTTTCATTGGAAATTTTATGATGGAGGGGTTGGTGATGGGGAGCTGCCCGGGGGGAGCGGGGCAAGTTTTGGCGGCTGTGATGAGCATTTGGTCCTTGATGCAGACAGTGATGACCTCGAGGAGGGTGAGCTGAGAGAAGGGGATTGTGGGGACAATGGGGTGAAGTATATGAATACCATTGGGGAAAAGAGGGGTTTATTGGGGCAAACCAGTGTTCTTAGTCTTTTGCAGAAGTCAAGTGCGGACCGAGCAATTGTACAGGAACCTGCAAACGTCAGTCTGGAACAGGATGACTCTCAGGATTTTCACAAACGAGCATCTCAATTACCAAAAGGTAAGGCGGAGTGGTGGGCAGCTTGGCAGCACGGGAGACACACACAGAAATCGACCAGATCTATTGGAGTTGGGGGGGAGGTGGTTTTGGGCACAGATCTTCCTGGGGGTGGGCGTCAGGGCCCTTTACAAGAGGCGGTATTGGCGGGGAACACTTGTGCTAAAGGTGTTAAGGTGGTCAAGGAGGTTACGAAAGAGGGCCAGGAAGTGGTAGAGGAAGATAAAAATATTCATAAGAAACTTCCCTACATGGGGATTGGTATGCCTTTAGGTTCTCATTTATCTGACAAGATCAAAAGCAGAATTTGGAGACATGAATTTGTTGATGTTTTTAAGCTTTTACATCGGGATATTCAGGCCAAAGAAGGCTCAAAGGAGGAGGAATGGGAATTGGCCAGGAGACCTAGGGTCCCCAAAACAATTGAGAACTGGACATCTGCTTTTCTTATTTATGCTAGTATCTACTGCGAGAAACATCAGGATAGAGCGGTAGCTATGTTTAAATACATGGATATAATAAGGAAAGCTCAAAGTTATTTTGGTGGTTACGCTTGGTTATCATATGATGAGGAATTTAGAGCCAGAATGAGCGTTTTTAATGATAGGCCATGGGGTGATGTGGACTCAGAGTTGTGGTTACAATGGATGGCGTCTTCTCAGCCACCGGCTACCACACATACTACGAGTGGTCTACCGGTATCTTACCGGCCCTTTCAGTACCGTCCCGCCCAGGCTGGGGCGGGGTTTAGTGGGAGGGGTCAACCCACTGTTTCCGGAGCGTGCTGGAACTTCAACAGAGGTTTTTGCACTAGACAATTCTGCAGGTACAAGCATGAGTGCTCTCAATGTGGGGGCAAACACCCCCTCACACAATGTTTCGCAGGCCAGAGGTTTGGTGATCAAGGAAGGGGGCAGAGGGGAAGAGGTCAGGCATTTCAATTTGCGCCAAAGGGCTCATACTCCAATTAGGCTGGAGATTTTGGTAAGCTGGCTGGGGGACTATCCTGACACCGAGGCAGCATCCAGATTATTTTGGGGTTTCAAAGACGGGTTTAAGATAGGTTACCAGGGTCCTCGACAGAGCAGGTGGTCTGATAATTTGAAATCAGCTAAGGAGTTTCCACAGGTTGTTAAGCAGAAACTACGATCAGAAATAGAGACAGGAAGAGTTGCTGGTCCATTGCCCAATGGAATCTCTGATTGTTTCACCTCTGGGGGTGGTGCCTAAGAAGGAAGCTGGGGAGTTCCGTTTGATGCACCACCTATCGTGGCCAGAGGGCTCGTCAGTTAATGACTTCATCTCACAAGTGGATTCTAGTGTGTCATATGCCTCAGTGGATGATGCGCTGAGATTGGTCAGGTCAGCTGGGAGAGCTGCGGAATTGGCAAAAAGTGATATACAGTCAGCTTTTCGGCTCTTACCCATTCACCCTTCTGACTTTGAACTTTTAGGTATGCACTTCCAGGGAGCATTCTATGTTGATAAAGTTCTTCCCATGGGGTGTTCAGTATTGTGTGCTCTCTTTGAAACCTTCAGCACTTTCTTGCAGTGGCGTTTTACATACATTAGTGGTCATGAACTTGTTTGTCACTACCTTGACGACTTTATGTTCATTGGTGCACAGAATACAGGACAATGCCAAAATGCTTTGCACAATTTCCAGATGATGGCACAGGAGCTTGGTGTGCCGTTGGCACCCGACAAAACTGAAGGTCCTAGTACAAAATTGACGTTTTTGGGAATTGAAATTGACACTATGGAAATGGTGGCTAGATTACCAGCGGAGAAAGTGCAGGAGATCTCAGCCTTTTTGTTATCTGTGATTGAGGAACGTAAACTGGAGCTCAGGAAGGTGCAGAGATTGTTGGGTTATCTGAACTTTGCATGTAGGGTGGTCAGGGCTGGCAGAACCTTCTGTAGGAGGCTGGGAATGTCCATGTCGGGGGCCTATCTCCCTCACCACAGAGTGCGGATTTCAGCAGCCACTAGGGCTGATCTGTACGTCTGGCTGACTTTCTTAGCAGAATTTAATGGTGTATCTTTGTTTTTTGCGGATGAAGATATGATTTGGCAAATTCAGATTTACTCGGATGCATCTGGTGCTAAAGGTTTTGGCATATTCTGGGAGGGGCGTTGTTGTGCAGAAAGCTGGCCGGTGCATTGGCTGAAGCAGGGTCGCAGTATAGCCTTTCTGGAGTTCTTTCCTCTGCTCGTGGCATTGTGTGTATGGGGTGAGGAATTCCAGAATAGACCAGTCCTTTTCAATGTAGACAATTTAGCTGTGGTTGAGTTGATCAATAAACAAAAGGCCAAGGATTTGAGAGTCTTGAGGTTGTTACGTGCATTTATGTTAAAATGTCTGCAGCTTAACGTTGTTTTTAAAGCAAGACATATTCCAGGAGTCAATAATTGTATAGCAGACGCTCTGTCTCGTTTTCAGTGGACGAAATTTCGCAGTCTGGCTCCTGGGGCAGAACCCAACAAGACTCAGATCCCACAGTGTGTCTGGGCATGGGGGGAATGAGAATTGTCGAACTGGTAGAGAAATCAGTTGCGGCCTCCACGAGACGAAGCTATCAGCAAGCATGGAGCGAGTTCATAAGTTATGGTAACACGTTTGCTAAGAATGGGAGCATGGTCAATGATGAACAATTTTTATTAGGTTTTGTGTTACACTTGATAAATAGAGGTTTTTCTCACACTACCATTTCCGGCAAATTGGCAGGGATTTCTTTTTATGGGCAGTTAAGGTGGGGGAGGGATCCGGTGGGAGGAGTGTTAGTGAAAAAGGTTCTTAGAGGTTTAAGTAGGGAACAGGCTGGTAACAAGCCGTTACGTCAGCCAGTGACATTTGATTTGTTACAAAGGATGCTGTTTCAGTTGCCTTCTTGCTGTTATGATGAGTTTGAGTGTTGCAAGTTTCAATTATGTTTTTTATGGTTGTTCTTTGGAGCTTTTAGAGCCTCTGAGTTACTCGGTTTACGAAACAAGGCAGGCATACGCAGCGATGAAGTTTTTATAGAGCAACAAAGGTTGCGGATTTGGTTGAGGGCTTCCAAGACGGATCAATTGGGCAGGGGAAAATGGGTCTTCTTGAACAGGAGTGGGGTGGAGGTTTGCTGTTCCGTGGGGGAATGGGAGGTTTTCCAGGCCTCTAGATTTTTTGCACCAGGGGAAATTTTTTGCCACGCCCAGGGACGACCGATTTCTATTGCCCAGCTGTTAGCAGTAATGAGGAAGGTGCTCATTAAGTTGGGTGAGAATCATTTGCGATTTGGTACACACTCCTTCTGTATTGGGGCAGCAACGGAGGCGGCGAGATTGGGATGGTCCTGTTCAGACATACGTCGGATTGGGAGATGGAAGTCCAAATGTTGTGAAAAGTATGTTAGAAAATAATTTCAGCGCATCTATTTGTTCTCTTGTTAATGTTTGTTTTTCTACCTAGGTCATGTTCAAGGGCTTATATGTGAGAAAAAGACAACTTGGATAGTGGGACACTCCTTCGTAAAGTGGGCTGCTGTTTACGCTGAGCAACAGATTTATGGCAGATCGCTCGGACTTACAAGTGTTAGTCATGAGGTGGTATGGAAAGGAAAAGGGGGCATGCGTTGGGGGGGGGTTGTTTCCCACGTTGTCTTTGATGTGTTCTAAGGGGGGCCCTCCTGATTTGCTTATCATTCACCTAGGTGAAAACGATCTAGTTAACTTATCTGGCCTGACTCTAATAAAGCAAATGAAACTGGATCTGGCCGTTATCAAGAATAACTGGGGGGGGTACCACGGTAATTTAGACTGAATTCATAACGCGGCTGCATTGGAGAGGAGCAAGATGCCACACAGCATTGGAGAAGGCGAGACGTAAGCTTAATAGAGCCATGAAAGTTTTCTGTGGGGACATCGGAATCACAGTTTTATCTCACTGTCACATAAAAAGTACTGAGGGGCATCTGTTTCGTGAGGATGGGGTACATTTGTCCCAGATGGGGCAAGCATATTACTTACTGGAGTTGAGGGATTTGATCGCACAAATATGGAAGGAAAATATATGGTGCTCTAACAGAATGTTGTGACTTTTCTCCTTGGTGGGGGGGGGGCAGGAAAACTCTTTGGTTTTCCTGGATGGCGGATTTTTCTGGGGGGGTGGGCAGTCTTGAGCGGGCTTGTCCATCCTCCAAGGGGGGATGTGGGGTATACAGATCACGGGGGAAGGAAAAGAAAATGATGGGGATCTCTCAACATGAGTCAGTTCTTCTGGGGTTGCTTGGGTGAACATTTTGGGGGTTATGTTGTTGAAGATATGTCAAGCTTGGTTTGGGGATTGCTTTATCATCTATCTGTAAGTTGTGTTTTTGAGAAATATAATATGCACCTGTCTTAATAAAGTGGCCTTTTTTGCTATTAAAGAAGTCGTGAGTCGTGAGTTATTGTGCGAGGGGGGACCCAGGGGGAGCTGGGCGCGAGCCGGTCTCCCCCTGGGTTGTTTCGCACAATGGAACGGCCACCCAGGTGCGGAGAGGGATAATTGGGGAAGTCTGCGGGCGCGCGGGGAGGTTAATTGGAGAGGTCTGGTGGGGCGGGAAAAATCACTGTGCCTGAGGGCGGCGGGAGGAGAGGTTTTTCATTTTGTCCCACCCACCCTTCCCGTTATTCTGTTGCTGTTTTTCAGGCGTTTCCATTTTTTCAGCCCTAGTTACTGCTAGCGTATTAACAATTTTTCTGCCACTATAAGACAGGTTCAGGTTAGCCATTTAGATTTGGTAGGCGGATTTTTCTGGGGGGGGTGGGCAGTCTTGAGCGGGCTTGTCCATCCTCCAAGGGGGGAGGTGGGGTATACAGATCACGGGGGAAGGAAAAGAAAATGATGGGGATCTCTCAACATGAGTCAGTTCTTCTGGGGTTGCTTGGGTGAACATTTTGGGGGTTATGTTGTTGAAGATATGTCAAGCTGAGTTTGGGGATTGCTTTATCATCTATCTGTAAGTTGTGTTTTTGAGAAATATAATATGCACCTGTCTTAATAAAGTCTTATTAAAGAAGTCGTGAGTCGTGAGTTATTGTGCGATGATCTCAGAAAGAACCTGACAGATCTCATAGTGTCATGGAATTGCTACCCTTCCAGTGAGACGGTAGGCAGCAGTTAATGGCTGGGTGCAGCATGGGTACGGTCGGTCGTATAAGGCAGATGTTGTACTCTCCGGTGTGTGCTTTTTGTGAAAGCTGTGAAGGAGGTATTTGATATTAAAAGCTGTTTTCCATCCTTCCCCTTTCCTACGTCAGACTTAGTGCTGATGAAGCAGCATATAATTGCCATGCATAAATGTGTTTGATCATTTGCATAAATTAGTTTACTTTTCAGATCTCGATTGTCAGTACTGCTACTAAGTTAGACAGTGAAACTGAGAGTTTGTATATTCCACTTCACCTTCACCTTCCTCATCCATAATCTAATCGCCCCCCCCCACACACACACACACACTCGCTCCCTTTTCCAACGCACACAACTCCAAATTCCCGAGGTGCACTGTACGGATGGCTCCAGGGCTTACAGTTTCCCTTGATTGTGGATAGTGGGAGGATTACAACTGCTCCAAATGTAAACATGGTTACTTTCCGAGATATTATAAGGAGAAAGTAGGTCGAGTGACTGGTTGCCAATCTTAGAGGTAGAACACTTGACTCCCTTTACAGTTTCATAACGTGATGAAAAACCGTGTGATCTTGGGAACACATGGATCTCGTAGCCTTTTAGTTCTCACTATTTATTGGTGACCAAAAATGGGACTCTTAACAGATGATTGAACACCAGTATTGAGTGTTCTGTCTCTGACACTAAATATGGACATTCAGTTCACTCACAAACTTGGTAAACCAAGGAGCAGTTTTTAAATATTGCTTTCTAAATTTCTCGATTGGGTAATCTGTGAAACTTCATTCCATTTTAAGTTTATCGGGCACACACATTGCTAAACAGAAAGTTTCATTAACAGTGCCAGTTTTTTTGGGGTTTTGGGACATGTTATCTACAAGTTTGCCAAGAACTCAAGACCAAAGGTGGATAAGCTCATATTATTTCACTAAGAAAGTAGTAGATGCTTAATATAGAAGCGTACGGATCTGGAAAAGCAATTTAAAATTATTTGCTGAACCACTAGAAGCCAGTATAAAATGGCCAACGTAGATAAGATATGCTCAAGTTTATTCAGACCTAGCAGGCATCTGGCAGTGACACTCTTGGCCTGTTCCAGACACAAGAGTGGTGCCAGAAGGTCTAGTGATATACACTTTCCATGATCTAGTCTAGCAAGAATAAGGTATGGGAGCTGAAGGTAACATAAAACATGGTTCAAGCCCTCTAGATGGATTAAAAGAAATAGCTTGTTGAGATGTTTACTTGATTTTTCATGGAAAAGTTTATCATCAATAAGGTTCCATGATTTGTTTAACAAAGAAACCGGTTTATGGCAGCTTCCTGTAGGAGGTGTTCACAGCTTTGAGTCACACTAAGGGGAATCCAAAGGGTTGAGGAGAGTTTTGGTTAAGAATCAGGATGCTTCTGATAATAGAGAAAGGAGGCGTGTTGTGTGATGTGGAAGGATTGAGTTAAATCAAGACATGGATGTCACTGGGATACATAAAACCATGTCTGAAAGAATTGTAATAGCTTTGCTTTATGTAGCATTGGTGCACTGAACAAAACAATTGTGATATTGCGGAACCGGGAGCCATAACAAAACACACCTTGCGGAGACTTGATTCAAAGGTGATGGTATATTGATTGATACCTGAAGGGAAGGGATTTGATTAGTTTTAACCCTTAGTGACTTATGCCACAGTTGATGGGGGTAGAGGATGGGTGTATGATCAATGGTGATGAAGGTCAATGGTAGATCCAGTATGAATAGGGCCCCCACTCCACCAAAAGCACCAACATCCACCTCTATTCTCAGATCATTTAAGATTGATACCAACCTGCTAGGTACTCATACCTGCCATTGAGCCACCTAGTTCCTTATGATATACGATATTGCTCCCTTCCACAAAGGCCTGTATTTGGGTGGTAACAGATGGTTTCACTATTTTGGCCAAGAATGTGAAGTAGGGAAAACATTCTCCAAGTTGGATGGATCAAAGTTTGGTTTTATTAATAGAGACCATATTTCAGGCACTACGCTCAAAGACAGGGACTGATTATCTCACCAAAGACCAAACTAAGTGGGGGGCAAGAGCTTGCAAAGCCTTATGTAGTCAAGGCTCATGGAGTGAGACATTGGGTAAATATTTTCTAAAATCCCTATCCTATTGTCTTTTGGTGGTGGCTGCAATTCCAAAAAGGAGACCAGGACTGTAAGAAATTGGATTATTAATTGGGGTGGGCAAGTACCCACCTCATGGAATAATCTCAACCCTTGTCAGGGTGAATCCTTGAAGTCACTAAATGAACCTGAGCTCAACCTCCAGGAAGCAATTGCACAAAGAAAATAGGCTTAATTTACAGGATTGTGTAAATTATTTATGCAGTACCAAAACAGTAATTAAGGCAAAATGCAACACAATAAAAATCCCAGCCCAAATTAGAAAAATGGGGTAAAATGTAATGAACAAAATGACAAAAATCCAAAAGGTGGAACCAGAGAAATTAATTTTTAAAGTTTATGTAGGAATAGCACCAAGAAGCATAAAATGCCAATTATAGTCAATAGTTGTAGTAGATCAGGAGCTACATGCACTTTGAGGCTGACTGTGATGGAGCGCAGGTCATATCCACCAACTAGGTTCATCCTGGTCAAAGATTTTACCTTCTGCCTTTAGTCCAAATCCACCACAGGAGTAAACTTTAACCCCCCCCCCCCACAGGAGCTCAGGGGAGACTCTGAGACACACATACAGAGGCCAAACAGCAGGAGCCAGTCCAGGTCCAATTCAGAGGCGGCTAGCAGGGGATGGGGGTGGTGGGGTTGGGTGGGGGAGAAGGGGGGACCAGGGAGACAAAATCCACTTACCTTTTGCTGCCAGCCGGCCAGCCATCTCTCCTCTTCGGTCCCTTCAGCCACCTTCTCCTCTGCTTTCGTAGCGGAAGGAAGCAGGAAGCACACATGATTCTTCCCCTAAGCCAATCACAATGCTGCAATGCAGTGTTGTGATTGGTCTGAGTGCCGTGGTTCAGCTCTCAGACGGGGACTGTGAGACTTTGCATGTTCTTCACCAGGCTGTGTAAAGCAAGCCAGGTGGGGAAGATGCAAAGTGCACAGGACTGTTTAGCCAGCCCAAGAGGGCCGGCCAAGGAGCCATGCGCACATAGAGTGGGCAAACCACTCCTCCCCCGTAACCCCATCCCCGCCCGCCCTAACCTAAACCGTAGTGAAAAATAAAATGATAATAACCAGGTTATCATCATTTTATTTTTCCACTGCACTGCTCTTAAAGCAGTGGGCCAAGCTCCTCCGCCTTAGCAGAGGAGCCGCTACTGGTCCAATTGCTACTGGTCAGCTGAGCCCAGCTGTGCAGTTGCAGGAAAAGCTTGTTGAATTCCTATATCTTCAACAGGGGGTTAGTCTTATGACGCTCAGAGTCCACTTCTTTGTCCCCGGCAAAAGAGGAAGAGGAGATTGAGTCCTTAAGGGCTCCTCCTAGGTCTCAGACAGCAGGATCAGTCCTCTTCCGATCTTCCACAAGTCTAGGAGTGTTCTGAAGTGGGTGTCTGGAGATGGAACCTTTACGCATGGCACAAGCTAGTGGGTGGGAATGACTCCTGGGCACACCCTAACCAAAGGGGTAAAAGTTCCTGGGGCCAATCCTACCCTCTTTGGTCAATTTCAAAATGGTGGAAGTCTTCCCCCACACTAAACTTGGGCGACATTTAACACTAAAATCCAGTTTGGAGCAGTCAGTGTCCCCCAAAGAAACCCAGAGAGAGAAATCTGGTAGAAAGAAGCAGAGTTTCCCTGCAACCAGACAGTGGATCCACAAGAATAATTTTGGCATCCTGTTCCTTGCTGTATGAAGTGTCTTATGTAAAAACCCAGCAGACCTGCATCGCAGTATTTGACATTCAAGCAGGAGTTGACACTGTAATGTCGAAAAGAGGTCCACTGTGATTGGAGCCTGCCTGGCTGGGGGTGGCAGGGCAAAGGAAGGGTCTTGCTCAGGTGTCAGCTAACATTTGCCTGAGACAGGGCAAACCTCTTTGACGTTAGTATAGTTCTTGGGCCCAACCCGACTGGTCATCCTGTCAAGGGAACAACAACATCGCAGCACACCAGTCCTTTGCTGTCTGCTCTGGGAGCAGTTTTCACACTCTTCAAATGCTAATTATTGGTTGGCGAAGGTGGGAAAACCAATGGACCTTCAGAACCTTTAGAAGGAAAAGGATAGCTTTCTAAAAGTACCTTCTCTTTAATATTTATCAAAAATCTGACTTCATCATTGAATTGGTTTTTTAATAAATATTACAAATAGCCATTTAACTCACTTTCTAGCTTTTTCCTAACCAAAACTAGTAATATTAAATGTGATAATCACTGTTTCCCTATGGAACAGCCAGTCTTGCTACGTCTTTTGGCGCTTTTTCAGTGTAAGGACATGTTTAACATTAATTTCCTACATGTGCTAATTTTAAATTGACATTTAATTTGCAGGTCCTGGACACCACCCGGTTCTGGCGGAGAGGGGTAGGTCGTTCAGACTACACTGTTGGATTCATGGGCACAATACTTTATGTGTCTCCAACACCTGCCGGATACTGTTGAGGCGAGACTCTTAGTATACTTAGGTCGTCCTTTGCAGCTCTGGGTATCTTACCCACAGAGTTTACACGTGATAGGTAGGTTTTCCACCTTCCACGGTGTGTAGATAGTTTTTTCACTAGGTCCTGATGAATTGCCACTGATCCCCCAGACTATTTGGCAAGAAACATGTCAACCCTTTGAGAGTAGAGTGCAGTTATTCTGAACCATAAACTCAGATAGTCGCCACTCTTCTTTTTTAACCAGGTGGTGAGCCAACTTGAATAAAAGTCATTTCTTGGACTCCCCAACCTATTTTATTCAGTTTCACTACACCACATCTACACTTTTTAGGTCCCTCACCCCCACTGCACCAAACGGCAAGGAACAAAAGATCTCCGCTAAAGAGCCCCTCTATGGGTGCCCATCGGGTATCGCAGCGCCAACCCGACGAGGAGCAGGCCCATATGATGAAGCATGACACCTAGCTGGCTGGGTGTGTGAGGGCCCTAGTTCCGAAAGGAGGATTTCTCCTCAGGCGGATCATTGGAGGCCTCTTAGTGACAACGTTATATAGTGTATCTCTCCTTACTTGTCTTGACTCACCTAAGGAACTGCATACCCTCTTTTCTCCACTGCAGGTCCTGGATACACCTTAAACCATATACTAGGGACTTATAGGTAAGTTAAGTTTGCCAATTAGGGCTATGGCAATTTCACCATGCTGAGGGAAGGAGTACAGGCACTTATTACCGGTTAGCAGAGGTAAAGAACTTGGAGTTAGACAGCCAGCAAAAATATAGGGGCCGATTCACAGAACTAATCTGAGACAAAATCCTAAACTTACTACTTTTGGTATTCACAGAAGGCATTTAGTAGTAGTAAAGTTAGGACTACTAACTTTACTACTACTAACTTGAGGCAAAATCCTAAACTTACTACTTTTGGTATTCACAGAAGGCATTTAGTAGTAGTAAAGTTAGGACTACTAACTTTACTACTACTAAATGCCTTCTGTGAATACCAAAAGTAGTAAGTTTAGGATTTTGTCTCAAGTTAGTAGTAGTAAAGGTAGTAGTCCTAACTTTACTACTACTAAATGCCTTCTGTGAATACCAAAAGTAGTAAGTTTAGGATTTTGTCTCAAGTTAGTAGTAGTAAAGTTAGTAGTCCTAACTTTACTACTACTAAATGCCTTCTGTGAATACCAAAAGTAGTAAGTTTAGGATTTTGTCTCAGATTAGATCTGTGAATCGGCCCCATAGTGTTCAGCAAAATGCGAAAAATCCAGGGTGACCATGCAGAATGTGCTAATTTCTTACAAGAACTATGGGTGGATCTAGCACCAAAGCAAAGAAGGGCCTTAGGGATGATGGTATCCAAGTTTATTGTATCTCTTACAGTTCCACATTACCTGATAATATTTGTGCAAGTAGTTCATAAAGGAATTGATAGGCAGATATTTTGACCTGGGAAAATAGAGATGATAGAGTCTCACATAATTCTAAAAAAATCTTGAGAGTTATTTGGTGCAGATAGGATGTAGTGGGTATAATCAATTATGATGCTGTTATCCCTCTGGCCGCCTCCCTTTTCCCTCAATCATACTCTCTCTCATTATTTCATCTTCACATTTTTATCACTAACACCTATCTACTTCTCATTGACTTTTGTCTCCTTGTCTGCCCGCTGATATTCGGATTTTCCTCGATCCAGCTATCACTTTATGTCTCCCTAACAACTTTTCTCTAAGTATCTCTAGCACTCTCTTTCTCTTTATCCTCTTTCTCTTCTTTTGTACAAATTATACACATCTTTCTCCTTCCATCTCACTTTCATCCTTCAATTCTAATCTCCTTTGTCTTCCCTTTGCTTTTTTTCCATCTCTATCCATTTTTAGGTTGAAGCCTACCAGACAGTGTAGCTGTCTGTTCTGCTAAAGACATCTTGGGGGCATTTAGAAACCGTCCCTGGGAATGCACTCCACCTGTTGTTTGCCATTGGCTTTGCGGTTTGTAACTCACATTTTCTGGCTTTCTATTTGCAGGCTTTATTTTTTTTAGGATGTCCAGGTTCAGTTTGTCCCTCCCAAGGAGAACATCCTTTTCACACTACCTCTCCTTGCATTCCTCCACTAGTGCTCCTTTCTGTAAACTGCCCTGTAAATCTTGTTATTATCTTGTCACATTTGCTGTGCAATCAAAGATAGAGGTCAAATGTCAGGCTTCGTCTTCAGACGGAGCTTGGTGTTTACTTTTCTTTCTCTGGCTTTAAATTGAGAGGATTTATGTGACAATCTTGCTGGTGCTGGGGGTAAAGGAAATAGTTTTTATCCTAGCACACAACAACATTTAAACGAACTGTGAAAGATGTCAGAATATATCAGAATTAGCACAGCACAAATGAAGCACATTTTTTGTTAATTCTGAAGTGTGCTGGAAACAAATACGTTAATATGATCAAAACGAATAAATACACTAGGTGACGCCATTTCCAAACATTATCTTTTGTGTGCTGTATAGTTTTATTAGTAAAACTGTATGTCTGTGAAAATGTGATGGTCATTTCAATTGAAAATGTGTTGCCTGTAATGGCAATGTGCTACCACACCAAGCATTCTCCATTCTATGCCACTCTAATCTGCACCTCTCCTGGCCAGTGCACTCTACTCCACTCTGCACTGCTTCACTGAATGTCACTGCATTCTACGCCACTTCACTCTACTCTGCAACCCTCTACTCTCTGCCAATACACTCCATGCCACTCTACTCTACACCAGTCCAGTCTATGCCACTCCACTCTATTCTGCACACCTTCAATCTATGCCACTCCACTCTACGCCACTCTGCAAAACTGCACTCTACACCACTGCACTGTATGCCATTCCACCCTACGCCACTTCACTCTACTCTGTTTCACTCCAATCTATGCCCCTGCACTCTATGCCAATCCACTGTACGCCACTCTAATCTACTCTGCACTACTACACTATATGCCACTGCACTCAACACCACTTTACGCCATTACTCTATACCACTCTACGTCACTGCACTCTACCTTGCACCTCTCCACTCTACATCCCTCCACTCTACTCTGAAACAATCTACTCCATGCCACTGCACTCTACACCAATCCGCCCTATGCCACTGCACTCTACGCCACTGCACTCTACACCAATGGACTCTATGCCAATTCACATTACACCACTGCTATCTACTCTGCACCACTGTAGTCTGTTCCACTGCTCTCTACATCACTGCACTCTATCCCAATGCACTCTATGGAACTCTCTACCACTGCACTCTACGACACTCTATTCTGCAACACTGCACTCTCCGCCACTCTACTCTGCACTATTGCTATCTATGCCACTACACTCTGCAGCACTCCATTTTACTCCACTGCTCTCTATGCCACTGTACTCTACCCTGCAACACTCTACACCACTGTACTCTACGCCACTCTACTCTGCACTACTCTACACCACTGCACTCTATGCCACTCTACTCTATGCCACTCTAGTCTACTCTGCGCCACTAAAATCTATGCCACTGTATTCTATGTCACTGTGCTCTATACCACTTTACTTTACGCCACTCCATTCTGCACAACTGCACTCTACACCACTGCTCTGTACTATGCACTACTCTAATATATGCCACAGGATTCTACAACACTGCATTGTACGCTGCTGAATTCTATGCCACTGCACTCAATGCCACTGCACTCTATGCCATTATACTTTACAACACTCTACCCCAATGCCCTCTACACCAGTTCACTCTACTCTGTGTCACTCCACTGTACACCACTGCCCTCTACTCTACTCTGCACCATTCTACTCGAAGCCACTGCACTCTACCCCACTCTACACCACTGCACTCTACTCCATACAACTGTACTCAGTGACACTGCACTCTATGCTACTGTACTCTACACCACTCAACTCTACGCCACTGCATTATACGCCAATGCACTCTACGCCACTCTACACTACTACACTTTACTCTGCAATACTACACTCTATGCCACTGAACTCTACCCCACTGTGCCTGGCACTACTGCATTGTACGCCACTGTACTTTATGCTACTCTACTCTGCATCACTCCATTGTATGCCATTGCACTCTGCAGCACTCCACTCGAGCCACTGCACTATATGCCAGTGCACTCAATGGCACTATACTGTACTCTGCACCATTCTATGCCACTTTGCTCTGCACCACTGTATGCCACTGTACTCTGCACCACTCTATGCCCCTGCACTCTATACCACTCTGCTCTACTCTGTATCACTGCACTCTACGCCACTCTACTCTGAGCCATTCCACTCTGCACCACTGCACTCTACGCCACTGTACTCTACGTCACTGCACTCTACTATGTAGCACTCTACACCACTGGATTCTGTGACGCTGCACTGTACATCCCTGAATTCTATGCCACCTCACTCTACACCCCCTTACTCTGTAACACTCGATGCCTATGCACTCTACACCAGTCCACTCTACTCTAAGCTCCAGTCTGCGCGACTCCACTATATGCCACTCCAATATATAACACTCTATACCACTCAACTCTACTACACTCTGCACACTCTTCTCTATTCCACTCTATGACTCTCCACACCACTCTCCTCTACACCACTAATTTTTAGCCATGCTGAACAGCAGCCACGCTGGTGTACAACATGGCTAAAACACATTGGCAAAGTCAATACCTCTTGGGCAGGAAAGACCTATTGGATTTGCCAATGTTTGTTCTTCTCTATTCTCACACTGCCGCCTCTCCACTATCACATATCCCTTGATTTTTGCCAATTCCGTTTCATTTTGCAAACAGGGTTTCCATATGGGGTAAAGTTGAGTTTTTTCACTCTTTATATCTGTATTTATTATTTCAGCACATGTTCAGGCTTTGTGTTGTTCTAATCCCAGGGTTAATGTGCAACAGAGTGCTTTCCTGTGATCACTTTTCTTCTCATTAGTCCTTTTAATCCATCCTCACTATGTTCACAAAATTACATATTTCGAGATTATACTTATATTTATTTTTGCTTTCCTAATGTAGGCTGTCACTGATTTTGTTCGGGAGGTGAGGAGAAGTGCTTTCATGCGATGTTACGGGGGCTTCTCTAGAGCGCTGATTCGTATGTTGAAAATAAATCACTAAAACACTCCTAATAAATGAAAAATATACCCCTGAAAATACCTGGAGAAGAAGCATCTTTCTTCCACTTACGTTTATTTTGTGAAAAGAATAACTGCTCATCAAAATATTGCATTCAAGCAAGAAATGGGAAAACATACTTCTGACATTAACTTTTTGTTCAACAGTGGTCCTAAATTCTACGCCCTTGAGGAACAATTTTTCATAGGCTGTATGTCCTGAGTATTTTGGCTTTAATCATGTCTTTGTGACTATACATGTATGAAACAAATGTACAACCTTTGCCCAGAGCTGAGGGTTGTATGTCAAAATAATTGAGCAAATAAATAGCGTAGCCAAAATATCACCTACCAATCTATGGGGCATATTAGCAAGGAAGTGGCGGAGAGAGGCGCAAGCCTTCTTGGCTTAACGCCTCTCTCCGCCACTTCGGAAACGCGAGGCTGCACCATATTATCAAGGATATGGTGCAGTCTCGCGTTTCCCCCTGCGATGGCGCTAAGTTTTACAACTTAGCACCAACGCAGGCACCCTTGCACCAGAGTGCAAGGGTGTCTGCAAGCAGGGAGGTCTGTTTATGTACAGGAAGGTGTCCCTTCCTGCACATAAACAAACCTAAAATGCCAGTTTGCAACTTACGTGTGTGCTGCTTCATGCAGCACACATGTAAGTTACAAAATGGCATTTTTAAAAAAGGTTTGTTTATGTACAGGAAGGGACACCTTCCTGTACATAAACAAACCATGGCAATTTGCTTTATCCATGTGTGCTGCAAGGCAGCACACATGGAAAAAGCAAAAAAGAGGAGAAATAAAGCATTTCTCCTCTTTTCGCCATCTTAAGACCAGGATTTTCCTGGTCTTAAGTTCGGCGCTGCCACCTATTAACGCCACCCTTGATAATAGGTGGCAGCGTCGAATTCAATGGGTGTTGCGGTGGAACGCCCACCGCAACACCCACTGCAAGCCCCTTTCACGCTAAATTTAGCGTGAAAGGGGCACTATTATCAAGGCAGCGTTAAGCCACTTAACGTGGCTTTAAGCCACGTTAAGTGGCTTAACCCTGCCTTGATAATAGGGAGCAGACCCTATCGCCACCACAACGTCACAAAAAGTGACGTTGTGGTGGCGATAGGGGCTTGATAATATGCCCCTATGTTCTTTGATGGTTTATATCTCAAGGTCTATATATGTGTAGTTAGGAAGAGTAAATATATACTTCCCTATAAACACTAACGTTCACAATATTTTGGTAGTTGACATTCTGGTTCCAATATTTTTGTAGTAACAAGTTAAAAACTCTATATTTCACTACTATACAATGCTGTGTTATGTGATCGCGATATTAAGAAAGTGAGTGATCAACTAGAAAGGCTTGACACTACGGAGCACCTAGCCAATTTTAATATGATTGAAGCCATAAAAGGCTTCCACCACTGATGGAAGCTTGCTGAAAAAGGGCCTTTTAATGTATGCTGATTCACCATAGCACCAGGGTTAGAAGAAGTGACATGCTGCACCATTTGACCCCTGATGACTTCAAGGGATCGATACCTTGAACCACTATTGTCCCTCAACAAACTCTCATTTGCTGCTGAGGGTACAGGGAAAGGAAAGGGAGTGCCCAGTGCAGAAAGTCAACAGGGCTGGTAGAACCGAATTTACTTTCTTTTCCTGTCACTGCCTTTATTTGTTTATGCATATGTTTATTTGCAGTTTTGTAGCACAGACCTTATCTGGTGGGGGAAAGAGCACTTTACATTGGTACAAGTTGCATGTTATAGGGTATTCAGGTTGTTGGACTCAGCCCTCTCTGCAGTATCACCCCCAAAACTTTTGCCTTCACGCCTCCCATTGTTGCTGAATTCGCTTTTGTTGGCCTTAGGGCTCTCTGAACGTTACCCTGCTAACCAGTGCTGAAGTGTTTGTGCTTGCTCCCTAAAACATGGTAAAGTTGGCTCACACCTGATTGGCATATGTCATTTACTTATTAGTCCCTAGTAAAGGACTATCCCATATACCCAGGGCTTGTAAATTAAGTAGTGGGCCTGCAGCTCTGACTGTGACACACACTTAATTAGCCCTTTAAAACATATCCTAGGTCTGCCATTGCAGCCTGAATGCAGTTGTAAACTGCTAATTCGACTTGGCAAAATAAACCCAATGCAAAGCCTTTAACATCCATGTTATTACATATAAGTCGCCCCAACGGTAGGCCATAGGAAGCCCATAGGGTAGGATGCATTGTAATTAAAGGGTTGGCATGTACTTTTACTTTTTTCGTGTCCTGGTAGCGAAAAGCTCACAAATTCAGTTTTCACTACTGTGAGGCCTACCTTTCCCATAGAATAACATTGAGTTGCCTAAGTACATTTAGCAAGTGCTAACATTTGTTTGGGAGCAGGTAAGAATTTCATGTTTGGTGTCTGAGAAATTGTAATTTAAAATCCTCTTTAATGGTAAACGGGGAATTCAAGACACAATTTTGAAAATGCCACATTTAGAAAGTTAAAGACACATAGATGATGGATGGAATGCAGAGCAAATCAAACATTCACCCCCAGTCAATAGATCTGAGTTAAATCCATCATTCTTTTGCTCACCATGTCACCCCAGTTTAGACCCAGCCATATGCAAATCAGTCTTGACCCTGTGCCTCATGGGAACAGTCCAGACCGAACTGCCAAGCCAGGTCCTCCCTGGACCGGAAACAAGCATCCTAGGACCGGTTTCTGGGCATCACCCCTCATCACCCAGGCTAGTTTGACTCCAGTGGCACAGTGAGCCCGGGACCCAGGTCTGGGCATACCCGGCGCACTTAGGGCGAGAAAGCAAAAGACACACAGATGATGGACGGAATGCAGAGCAAATAAAACATTCACCCCCAGTCAATAGATCTGGGTTAAATCAATCATTCTTTTGTTCACCATGCCAACCCAGTTTAGACCCAGCCATAGGCAAATCAGTCTTGACCCTGTACCTCATGGGAACAGTCCAGACCGAACGGCCAAGCATGGTTCTCCCTCGACCAGAAACAAGCATCCTGGGACCGGTTTCGGAGGATCACCCCTCATCAGCCATGTAAGTTTGAATCCAGTTGCACAGTGAGACCGGGACCCATGTCTAGGCATACCAGGCACACTTAGGGCGAGAAAGCAAAAGACACACAGATGATGGACGGAATGCAGAGCAAATCACACATTCACCCCCAGTCAATAGATCTGGGTTAAATCCATTGTTCTTTTGCTCACTGTGCCACCCCAGTTTAGACCCAGCCATATGCAAATCAGTCTTGACCCTGTGCCAATGGGAACAGTCCAGACCGAACTGCCAAGCCAGGTCCTCCCTGGACCGGAAACAAGCATCCTGGGACCGGTTTCGAGGAATCACCCCTCATAAGCCAGGCTAGTTTGAATGGCAAACTGGAATTGCATGGTGAGCAAAAAAACGATGGATTTAGGCCCAGATCTCTGTACTGGGGTGAATGTATGACATTGTTCTGCATTCTGTCCATCAATTGTTCTTTTTGCATTTGTCATGCCCAGACGTGGGTCCCGTGCTCTCCAAGCCACTGGAGTCAAGCTATACTGGCTGAAGAGGGGTGAAACCCAGAAACCGGTCCTAGGATGCTTGTTTCCAGTCCAGGGAGGACCTGGCCTGGCAGTTCGGGCTGGACTGTTCCCATTGGGTGCAGGGTCAAGACTGATTTGCCTATGGCTGGGTCCAAACTGGAATGGCATGGTGAGCAAAAAACAATGGATTTAGGCCCAGATCTCTGTACTGGGGTGAATGTATGACATTGTTCGGCATTCTATCCATCAATTGTTCTTTTTGCATTTGTCACCCCGAGTGGGACGGGTATGCCCAGACGTGGGTCCCGTGCTCTCCATGCCACTGGAGTCAAGCTATCCTGGCTGATGAGGGGTGAAACCCCGAAACCGGTCCTAGGATGCTTGTTTCCAGTCCAGGGAGGACCTGGTCTGGCAGTTTGGGTTGGACTGTTCCCATTGGGTGCAGGGTCAAGACTGATTTGCATATGGCTGGGTCCAAACTGGAATGGCATGGTGAGCAAAAAAACGATGGATTTAGTCCCAGATCTCTGTACTGGGGTGAATGTAGGATATTGTTCTGCATTCTGTCCATCAATTGTTCTTTTTGCATTTGTTACCCCGAGTGGGACGGGTATGCCCAGATGTGGGTCCCGTGCTCTCCATGCCACTGGAGTCAAGCTATCCTGGCTGATGAGGGGTGAAACCCCGAAACCAGACCTAGGATGCTTGTTTCCAGTCCAGGGAGGACCTGGCCTGGCAGTTCGGGCTGGACTGTTCCCATTGGGTGCAGGGTCAAGACGGATTTGCATATGGCTGGGTCCAAACTGGAATGGCATGGTGACCAAAAAAACGATGGATTTAGGCCCAGATCTCTGTACTGGGGTGAATGTATGACATTGTTCTGCATTCTGTCCATCAATTGTTCTTTTTGCATTTGTCACCCCAAGTGGTACGGGTATGCCCTGACGTGGGTCCCGTGCTCTTCATGCAACTGGAGTCAAGTTATCCTGGCTGATGAGGGGTGAAACCCCAAAACCAGTCCTAGGATGCTTGTTTCCAGTCCAAAGAGGACCTGGCCTGGCAGTTCGGGCTGGACTTCTCCCATTGGGTGCAGGGTCAAGACTGATTTGCATATGGCTGGGTCCAAACTAGAATGGCATGGTGAGCAAAAAAACGATGGATTTAGGCGCAGATCTCTGTGCTGGGGTGAATGTATGACATTGTTCTGCATTCTGTCCATCAATTGTTCTTTTTGCATTTGTCACCCCGAGTGGGACGGGTATGCCCAGATGTGGGTCCCGAGCTCTCCATGCCACTGGAGTCAAGCTATCCTGGCTGATGAGGGGTCAAACCCCCGAAACCGGTCCTAGGATGCTTGTTTCCAGTCCAGAGAGGACCTGGCCTGGCAGTTCGGGCTGGACTGTTCCCATTGGGTGCAGGGTCAAGACTGATTTGCAAATGGCTGGGTCCAAACTGGAATGGCATGGCAAGCTAAAAAACGATGGATTTAGGCCCAGATCTCTGTACTGGGGTGAATGTATGACATTGTTCTGCATTCTGTCCATCAATTGTTCTTTTTGCATTTGTCATCCCGAGTGGGACGGGTATGCCCAGACGTGGGTCCTGTGCTCTCCATGCCACTGGAGTCAAGCTATCCGGGCTGATGAGGGGTGAAACCCTGAAACCGGTCCTAGGATGCTTGTTTTCAGTCCAGGGAGGACCTGGCCTGGCAGTTCGGGCTGGACTGTTCCCATTGGGTGCAGGGTGAAGACTGATTTGCATATGGCTGGGTCCAAACTGGAATGGCATGGTGAGCAAAAAAACGATGGATTTAGGCCCAGATCTCTGTACTGGGGTGAATGTATAACATTGTTCTGCATTCTGTCCATCAATTGTTCTTTTTGCATTTGTCACCCCGAGTGGGACGGGTATGCCCAGACGTGGGTCCCGTGCTCTCCATGCCACTGGAGTCAAGCTATCCTGGCTGATGAGGGGTGAAACCCCGAAACCGGTCCTAGGATGCTTGTTTCCAGTCCAGGGAGGACCTGGCCTGGCAGTTCGGGCTGGACTGTTCCCATTGGGTGCAGGGTCAAGACTGATTTGCCTATGGCTGGGTCCAAACTGGAATGGCATGGTGAGCAAAAAACAATGGATTTAGGCCCAGATCTCTGTACTGGGGTGAATGTATGACATTGTTCGGCATTCTGTCCATCAATTGTTCTTTTTGCATTTGTCACCCCGAGTGGGACGGGTATGCCCAGACGTGGGTCCCGTGCTCTCCATGCCACTGGAGTCAAGCTATCCTGGCTGATGAGGGGTGAAACCCCGAAACCGGTCCTAGGATGCTTGTTTCAAGTCCAGGGAGGACCTGGTCTGGCAGTTTGGGTTGGACTGTTCCCATTGGGTGCAGGGTCAAGACTGATTTGCATATGGCTGGGTCCAAACTGGAATGGCATGGTGAGCAAAAAAACGATGGATTTAGGCCCAGATCTCTGTACTGGGGTGAATGTAGGACATTGTTCTGCATTCTGTCCATCAATTGTTCTTTTTGCATTTGTTACCCCGAGTGGGACGGGTATGCCCAGATGTGGGTCCCGTGCTCTCCATGCCACTGGAGTCAAGCTATCCTGGCTGATGAAGGGTGAAACCCCGAAACCAGACCTAGGATGCTTGTTTCCAGTCCAGGGAGGACCTGGCCTGGCAGTTCGGGCTGGACTGTTCCCATTGGGTGCAGGGTCAAGACGGATTTGCATATGGCTGGGTCCAAACTGGAATGGCATGGTGACCAAAAAAACGATGGATTTAGGCCCAGATCTCTGTGCTGGGGTGAATGTATGACATTGTTCTGCATTCTGTCCATCAATTGTTCTTTTTGCATTTGTCACCCCGAGTGGGACGGGTATGCCCAGATGTGGGTCCCGTGCTCTCCATGCCACTGGAGTCAAGCTATCCTGGCTGATGAGGGGTGAAACCCCGAAACCGGTCCTAGGATGCTTGTTTCCAGTCCAGGGAGGACCTGGCCTGGCAGTTCGGGCTGGACTGTTCCCATTGGGTGCAGGGTCAAGACTGATTTGCAAATGGCTGGGTCCAAACTGGAATGGCATGGCAAGCTAAAAAACGATGGATTTAGGCCCAGATCTCTGTACTGGGGTGAATGTATGACATTGTTCTGCATTCTGTCCATCAATTGTTCTTTTTGCATTTGTCATCCCGAGTGGGACGGGTATGCCCAGACGTGGGTCCTGTGCTCTCCATGCCACTGGAGTCAAGCTATCCTGGCTGATGAGGGGTGAAACCCTGAAACCGGTCCTAGGATGCTTGTTTTCAGTCCAGGGAGGACCTGGCCTGGCAGTTCGGGCTGGACTGTTCCCATTGGGTGCAGGGTGAAGACTGATTTGCATATGGCTGGGTCCAAACTGGAATGGCATGGTGAGCAAAAACGATGGATTTAGGCCCAGATCTCTGTACTGGGGTGAATGTATAACATTGTTCTGCATTCTGTCCATCAATTGTTCTTTTTGCATTTGTCACTCCCGAGTGGGACGGGTATGCCCAGACGTGGGTCCCGTGCTCTCCATGCCACTGGAGTCAAGCTATCCTGGCTGATGAGGGGTGAAACCCGAAACCGGTCCTAGGATGCTTGTTTCCAGTCCAGGGAGGACCTGGCCTGGCAGTTCAGGCTGGACTGTTCCCATTGGGTGCAGGGTGAAGACTGATTTGCATATGGCTGGGTCCAAACTGGAATGGCATGGTGAGCAAAAAGACGATGGATTTAGGCCCAGATCTCTGTACTGGGGTGAATGTATGACATTGTTCTGCATTCTGTCCATCAATTGTTGTTTTTGCATTGGCCTCCTGATCAGAGCATCGGGGACAGAAAAGGCTTCAATCATCTTAAACTCACACTTGGACCCAGCCTGAGTGAGTCCTAACCCTCCAAATGGTTCCTGACAGTCCTGGATACTTGGGGCGGGGGGTTTAAATGTGCCCAGGTAGCAAAAATCCAAAACATGGAACTTAGAAATTTTTTGGCTAAAACGTGCGATGAGAACCGAGGGGAGACCCGTACCAGCCTGCTTGTCTAAACCGGACTAACTTGCTTGTGAGTCTTTAAACCTGCATATCTCCGGTTCTACTGATTGGATTTTTATTGTTTTAGTATTGTTTTATTCATTAAAATTGGTTCTATTTTTCTAAACTGGAGTGGGATTCTTTTGTGTTTTTTTTTCCTTCATTTTGTAACTGTTTGAAGTGCTGAATAAGTACTTTACGCACTGCCTCTAAGCTAAGCCTCACTGCTTTGTTACCAGAGAGTTAAGTACAGGGTCATTTAGTGACTTTAGTGGTTCACCCTGACAGGGGCTGACTGTTGCTTGAGCAACAATAACCCTCCACTGAACCAACAACCCAGTTTCTCATATTGGTGGCCAGTGGTAGAGTCCAGTACTTGTTTTTGTGCAGTACCATAGATTCATTACTGTAACACAACAATCCATTATACATAATGACACCAGAGTTGAGCTTTTTTTTAAAATTCTTCTTAGTTTTCAACTGGCTGTTTTCTCTTTTTTCTAAATGTAAGTGCCTTACCTCCCTTTTTGTACCATGGAGATGAAGCTGTTCAACACTGACACTGTCACCAGGGCTGAGCTGCAGAGCTTCTGCAAGGAAAGGGGGCTCAATGCAAGCAAGAAGGTCACAATGTTGGACCTCCAGAGAGTCCTCACAGCCTATGAGGAAGTCAAGAGGTAGCAAGCCACACCAGAAGAGGACAGCCCAGAGGAAGAGGGAGTAAACTTGGATGATGAGGAGAAGGAGGATACAAACCTGAGACCTGAGCTGCAGGAGGAGCACAACTCACCCCAAAGGATATCCATGAGGGGGCAGGAAGCAGTGTGTCTGCTAGGGGTCAGTGCCCAGAGAAGCTGGAGGACAGGAAGACAGAGAGGGAGCTCAAACTACCACTAGCCAAGATGAAACTGGAAGCAGAGGAGAGAAAGGCTGAGCCTGAGACAGCGTAAGCCAGGGAAAGAGCTATTGCAGAGGAGAAAATGGCTGAGGCAGAGAGGGCCTTGGCTGAAAGGAAACTGTTGATGGAGCATGATAAAAGCCTGAAGGAGCTGGGCTCAAGGCCAGCAAACTTCAGGGTCCAGCAATGATGGCACCATACCTTCAATGTCCCTGGAGAGGTGAGGGTCCACATACCACAAGACCTGGTCCCCAGTTATGTGGTGGGAGATGACATAGACAGATGGGTTTCTGCCTACGAGGTCGCCCTGAAAATGCACAGGGTCCCAGAGGAGTTTTGGGGGATAGCTTATGGATGCAAATGCCTACAGTGAGAAGGGATACACTTCTTACACTTGAGGTGGGTCACAAAAGAGAATACATACTTGTCACAAAATTTGGGTTGACCCCTGAGAAGTACTGTCATAGGTTCAGGAAAAGCCACAAATCTCAAACCAATCTTGGGTGGATTTCTTGGACTACTCCAGCAAGACACTGAATGGCTGGGTGAGGAGCAGAAAGGTTGACACTTATGTTGGGATGTGCAACTTAATCTTGAGGGAGCACAAGCTCAATACTTGTTTTAGAGCTGTCCCACCACCTAGTAGATAGTAAGTCCCCAGGTGGCCATAGTCTGCATTCTGGAGAATGAGTTGCCTCCGATGAGAGGAGAGCAGTTCTACTTTTATATTCTTCTATGCACTGTCTACTGTAATATGGCAGATGGAATAGTCATTATCCACCAAGTGTGTCTCATCTTCCAGACTCTATCAGCTTAAGCTTTTAACCTAAGTTTGGGCTTAGGGTAGTAAAATTGAAGAGGGAATTAGAGAAGAGCAGGGCCATTGGAATTATAAGTTAATAACATAACATCATACAGCTGCGCTGCTCCAAAACATGCTGGAGAGTAAGCACACCCACCAGCATGGCTCTGTTAATGTTGCATAGTCAAGTATTAATTGTGCAGCATGTGAGATGTATACATATCTATATATGCCTTGCTCATTAATGGCATTTAATTCATTTTTAACAAATAAGATGTCTGTTCAGTTTCACTATGAAATACTGTAAACAAAAATAATGTTTTGAATTGATTATGTTGGTGTTCTGGCTTAATTATTCCTTGCAGTCAGTGCTGCGATTGATTTCCTAGCCATAATGAGATGCATGGGCAGGAAAAACATGGCCCAGACTGTGTGACTAATCAAAATCATCAATCATCACATCCAAATTAAATTCCAATGTCCCTAGGGGGAGCAGCAATGTTCTGCTATTGTTCTATGCCAATATAGACAGTATAAACAAATGTTTGAGCTGAGCATCACAATTCATGTTTTCGTATTTTGTTCTTCTTAACTTTCTTGATATAGCTACTCCTGTTGCTAGAGCTGGCAACATGCAGCAGCTGGCACTGTCCCCATCATGACAGAAGATAGCCTCCTGCCTGCTCCTTCAACTCAGCCATGCCACCGATGCTGCCAACTGCAGCCGGAGTCCATGGCCACCTGTACAACCTTCAACCTCCTCTCCTTGGACTCATCAACACCACGCCTCCTCCACCGCATCTACTCAAGCTATCCCACCTGAGGCATGAGACGGCAGTGCTCTGGCGTGGACAGCAGAAGTTGGCCAAGGACATTGATGACCTCAAAGCCCATTTGGTTTTTTTGGTGGGAGGGAATGTTGTGGGTAGAGAGGGTGGGAAGGGCAGAAATTTGGGGAAGGGTTTTGAACTTTTGGACTTTATTGTGGGACACTTTTTTGGTTGGGGAGGGGGTGGGCCTGTTGTGGATGGAGAGGGTGGGTCCTAGTAAAAAAAATCACCTTTGCTTTTTTTTCTTTATCATCATCATCTGTCTTTCCATTGCTAGTTGGCATAGCATAGCTTGAGTGTGCTGTTGACACGAGAGTGCAACACGTAGCTGCACTCTGAAATTGTCACACATTATACATCAACATTTCCCCCTAAAATTTCCCTGCCTGAAGTCCCTTGCCAGGTATATATTCTTCAATAGTTTATTTACCTCTTCCTGCCGTCTAGTAATTAAGTATGTCCCACCACCAGAGTGGCACTGTCCAGGAACAGAAGAGTGGTTACTTAATTCTATTTCACTAGATGAGGTTTTGCAGCACTCAGCCACCAATCAGTTATACAGTATAGTAGTTAGTGTAGTAGCTGCACTTGTCATACTTTCTGTAACTACTTACCCAGTAAGGGGCCTGCCAACATACACAAAAATGTAATAATTTTATCTTGCCTTCCAAAGCACAATTTTACTACTATGTCATCAACTAGTTCTTCATGTTCTTACCTGAATTGATTAAGCGATGGTACCTCTCACAATCTTCCCAAACCTTATTGCAGTGTTTCCCAAAAGGGCCTTCTTATTAATGGTGGTGGTATTAGTGTTCTTTTTTTTTTTTTGTCCTCATCTCACCAATAAACTTATACAGGTCTTATGAAGCCGATGTTTCGATCTGTGGGCCCTCCGGCTTACCGCACTTGCTTAGGTCACCTGACCAGTCCTGCTCGTATTGGGACTTGGTGTAATCATAGGACGAGGTATATTAATCTTTAATTACGTCCCCATCTCGTGAGAGGCAGCCAGATGTTTATCGAACTATCCCCTTCTCCTTCATAGTCCAGGCGGGCCATAGCAAATGTGGCTTTAAGCCAATCTTCACTCTTCGGAGAGAGGGGGTCTTTCCACCTTTTACATACCTCTCGCCGCGCAAGTATGATCATAGATAAAAGTAGCCCGCAATGGATCTGCGGTGCAGTCTGACAGAAAAGGCCATCGTCCCCAAAGAAGACTAGTGACAAATTGACATCGATGTTAGCTTTGAAAACGTCTTGAAGGGTGTCGCCAATTTCCTTCCAGAAATTTTTTAATTCGGGACACTCAAAAAAGATATGGAGGTCATTGGCGGTTGGCGTCATACATCTTGGGCATTTTGGTGTTGGGGACGGGGCAAACTTGGCTATCTTGGCTGGAGTATAGTAAAGTCTATTGATAACAAAGAAATGGTTCTTCTTTAGACTTGCGGGTTTAATAAATTTATATAGTACTTTCAGTGAGGGCTCAAACAGGGCGTCTATGCAAGGTTCAAGAGGGATTTGATTCCAGACCAGGGTAAGGGATGGAATTTCCTGATCTTCAGCTTCTAATAGGTGGTTATACCACACTGATATCTCCTTCTTTATTGGATGTGTAGAGTGGCACAGACTTTCCATATCCCAATTCCCTCTTGTTTCGCCTTTTCTACATCAAACCAAGATACCAGTTGTAAATATTTAAATCTGGAGAACCCTGTACCAATCCTGGCCCTCAATAGTTCCCAGGAGTGTATCCCCCCTGAATCTAACAGGTCGGACCAGATGTTTATGCCCGCACTCTTAATGGGTACCGCCAGGCTATCTCTAAGGCAACAGGGTGTTCCAGGGGAGCCCCAGATAGGTGCTAGGTCAGAGTAGTATCCTATCCCCCATCTAATTCTGACTTTGTACCATGTTTCTAGAGCTGCCCTGAGAACCTTCAGACGTACTCGCTTGAAGTATTTTGGAGCCCCGAATTTATATAAAAACGCCTCACCGCCTCCTCCTCCTTCCGTTCTTACCATTTCTCCCAACAGAATTCCCCACGCCGACTCATCTGGTTTCGCAAGTAGCATCCGAACTTCCTTAAATTGGAATGCTGCTGAGTACCAGCTGATATCAGGAAGAGCCAGCCCCCCTTTATTTAGTCTGCGTCTCAATTTCTTCCATGACAGCCTCACACCCTAATCTCCCCAGATGAAGCTCCCGATCTTACTCTGCACCTTGCTAATGCACTTATGTGGAAAGGCCAAGGGGATTGTGGAGAACAGGTAAGAAAGCTTGGGAAGAATGACCATCTTTACTAAATTGACTTTCCCGTAAATGGTTAAGGGGAGGTTCCTCCATCTGGCAAAGAGGCGATCTATTTCTTTAATAATTCTATTCAAATTAATCTGGGGAATTTTTTCCAAGTCTTTAACAATGATGATACCTAAGTATTTTAACTCGTTGCTGGTTGTGCCTTCCCATTGGTCTAGATTCCAGCACATCACCTCGGTCTTTGATGTGTTTGCTAGGTAACCTGACAGGGTTCCAAATCCCTCCAGAAGCTCGTCCACCCGGGGAATAACCACCTCGGGATCGTTAGTGTACAGTATTAAGTCATCAGCATACAAAGCTAACTTACAACTATAATGTTGAGACTTAAAGGGGTAAATTAAGTCGTCTAATCTAATAGCTTGAGCCAACGGTTCAATATAGATGTTAAACAGGAGAGGCGAGATCGGGCAACCCTGCCGGGTCCCCCTCTGGATGTTAAAACTAGGAGTCAGCAAACCGTTCAAAAGGATCCGAGCAGAGGCTCCCTGATAGCAGTTTCTCAGGGTTTGAATAAAAATCGGGCCGAACCCCATTGCCTCTAGTACCTCCCAAAGGTACACCCAGCAAACCCTATCAAAGGCCTTGGCCGCGTCCAAGCAACTATGGCCAAAGGGTCAGATCTTTCAATGGCCAAGTCGATGTTACCTATTAACAATTGCGTCTGTTCCTGGATGTGCCTTCCAGCGACAAAGCCCTTCTGGTCAATATGGATCAGGCTGGGGACCAATTTCGCCAATCTCCCTGCTAGAACGCCCATAAAGATCTTATAATAGGCGTTCAGCAGAGAGATTGGACGGTATGAGTCGGCCTTTAATGGGTCCTTGCCTGGTTTTAAAATCAGGACAATTGTAGCCTCCTTCCAAGACTCTGGGACTTTACCTGTGAGGCAGTACACTGAATTAAAGATGGTACCCAGTACCGGGGTCAGCTCCTCTGCTAACAGTTTATATACTTCATTCGGAAGCGAGTCCATACCTGCAGCATTTTTGTTCTTACATTTTTTAATTTGCTCGGTTATCTCCTCTGATGTAATGGGGGCCTCTAATTTGTTACGGCTCTCCTCTGACAGGGAAGGCAAAGATTTAGTCCTCAACCATGCTTGTATAGTGCTTGGAGACGGAGCCAGATCCTCTTTGTAAAGATCCGAAAAAAGAGAAAGCAAACAAGTTTGCATATCTTCGATGCTCCTCGATTTCTCCCCCTTGCTGTTAACTATCAGTTCAGTAATATTGTTCTTAGAACGATCGGTATTAGTGTTCTTGTACTACTGCTAACAGGGAAGACATCACAAAGTGAGGTCCCACTCTCACCTATTCCAGCTGAGGTGAACTCCAATTGGCAAATTATTCAGAGAGATTATTCATCACAGGCAACTAGACTGAAAGAAAACACAGAGTTTATTTTTATTTATTTATTTAGAAAGTTTTATAAAGCGCGAACATGACCCTTGCGGGTATCAGAGCGCTGTACATACGGCGAAAGCATGCATACACTTCATACAATAGAAGTCAGTAAAGTGACATCACAAGGAGTACACAGTCAAGATTAGGGACCTGGTAATGGGCCATATTAGAGCCATTTCTCCTAAGGCGTAAAATCTTTCCGGTGACACTTAGCAAGACAAGTAAAAGTGCACTCGACGTCGAAGACATGAATAGAACTTTATACAATAGAAGTCCGTAGAGTGACAACACAAGGAGTACACAGTCAAGATCAGGGACCTGGTAGTGGGCCACACTAGATCCATTTCTCCTAGGGTGTAAAATAAAACCTGTAACATCTAGCAAAACAAGCAAAAGTGAATTTGACTCAACATAGTACAATAATTAACAACCCTGATGGATGAGGGCCCTCGGGAAAGATAACCATTAACAACCAAACCTAAAAATAAATGGAGAACAATAAGTTGGGAGAGATGTCTGTCAGCAAGAGGACATGTAAAAAGATCACGATGATGCCGTTAATGGGCACTCAGGTAAAGCGATTTGACCTGTTTCTTGAAATAGGCCGTGGAGGGATTGGCTCTCAACTCCGAAGAGTTAGTGGGTTATCAAAGACTGAGACCAGACCACCATGACAAAAAACTCTTATTACAAAAACTAGCAGTAGTAATTTGTAAGCAATCAGTGGTCTAATTTATTTAAAAAAACAAAAAAACTAAACTTACAAAATCCTCAAGTCAGGAGTCATGACTCAGAAGGAGAAGGTTCGGTTACTCCATGTTGCCTAGATTTTGTAAGTAACAGAGAGGGGCCTGATTCACAAAGATAAAGTTACACTTTTGGTGTTAGTTTACTGACTCTTGCAGTGTAAGTTTGTGACTAGTAACTTTTCCATCAGTAACTTTTGAGTAGTAACTTTGCGAGTAGTAAGTAATCCATATCACTTTAAAAGGAGTTACTACTACTTTTTAGGTACTACGCACAAAGTTACTACGTGGAATGGTAAACTTCTGGCAGTTCAGTTAAACTGCAAGAGTGAATTTAGAGTAAAAGTGCAACTTTGCATTTGTGAATCAAGCAGGATAGTGCACACTAGTACTAACTATCATGGAACACTGGAACAAACATTGTTCTGACACTACACTATGATGATGTTGTTATCCCTTTCATACCTGATTGAGTAAGTGGGCCTGGTGTGGGCTCTTGTTCAGGTAAGAAGATCCTGAAGTGAGTTGGTGTTGCTTTCATCACATCCACCCTACCAAGTGTGTGATCCATTTATGGTGTAAATTCGTAAGTCACACCTCAATATATCACACAGCCTGAGGGAAGAGGTTTAGGAGTTTGATGAATGGATCGGAATGGTGAGTTGGGGAAAGTGTGACAATGACAAACAGTCTACAACAACAATATTCATCAGGTTGATGACCATTACCATTATCAAATCTGTTGTGAAAGGAAAAGAAGGAATGACGCAGTTAAATGCATTGCAAACAGGCCTTCAGCCCGAGAGACCCAAGTTATACTTGTTATTATCTATTGCTCTGTCATCTAGGTTTGAAAAATAAAAATTAGGGAGAAGTTAACCCACACAGTTCTAAAAATTATGATTGTTAAATTTTTATTTTACTGTATATATATGCCAAATTGGTATGTGCATCATTCTGTATTCTACTCGGAATGTCCATCTTGGGTGCATAGCTAAACTGGTCTGGTAAGGTAAGCAGTTATTTATCAGCATTTATCAAGAGTGTTATGTTATGGAGCTTTCGTGCAGAAGAAGAGAAGGCCTGTGGATTGTAAAACAGTAAATGTCAATATTGAAGAGTCAAGGAGATGGCAAGCTTCAAGAGGAGTGGACCAAGAGGCAGAGCAAGAGTATAGGCTGCTGCAATGCAATCATGATGACTAGTGCAATTAACTAAGAAGTGAGAACAATTTTACAATCCATCCGAGACAGGTAGCTTCATGTACCTGGCTGATCAATCTCACAACTATCATACCAATTAGCCAAGTGCGTCCATCATGTGACATGTCTGTTTCCAGTTATAGTCCCCCACCCCAACCACTTAATTAGAGGAGTTTAACATTTGAACCAGCACAGAGCTCAGCATTTTCCAAATCAACGCACCTCTCTCCAGTTCACAGGGCTGAGTAGGCCTCTTTGAGTCATGTTGGATTCCCTTTGAAGTACATAGGCATTCTTCACAACTTCCTTCTTCTGGCTGTTGAGATAGTCTGACCCTGAGCCCTGACTCTGATTCCTGATTCCATCCAACTCCAGACCCAAATGAGATTGAGAAAGATAGACCTGTAGTGCACTACTATTAACCCGTTGCGTACGTCCGTCGGCCAACGGCCGTCGCGAGCACTACCTCTATAGTGCTGCGAACGTCCGTTGGCCGACGCGGCCCCGCCCACTCCGCTCAAACCGCCGCACCGCCGCGGTTAAGCGGTTAATGAATAAGAAGAGCAAATTACGTTTTTGCATTTTGTGTAGATTTGTTAACTAAAATGACTGGTCTGGTGTTCTGAAGCCCCTGAAAAAAAAACGAGTACAGCAAGGAGTTGACCATTTAAGTAAATCTTGCTAAGTGTGAACGGGGCAGTCACATTCAGGCAGAATCCCCCATCAGTCCCTAAACATTGCAAATCCTCAAAATCAAGTTTACAAATTAGTTGAACACCCTCACTGTCTGCCACCACATGAATCACCATCACTTACACTCACTCAATATATATCACTGATTGGTGCTATAGTTGCCTGTTCCAATCCAAGCATGGCGGTACACATTTGTCTATTGTATCTCCTCTTTTCCCATGGAAGCAACACAATGGCAGCCTTGTAAATTAATGATCTTTACTGGGACAGCCCAGCCAGGTAGGAAATGAAAAAAAGAAAGATATGGTGGGACAGCAGCAGGCACTGTCTTTATGTCCTTCAATCGGATGGGGAGACTTCTTTGTATATACTAGTCCAACTCCAATCCAGTCCATACATGTGAATAAATGGTAGGGCTGCATAAGTCAGACACAAAATATATAAATGTTCCTCTAGCTATATCCATTTTTCTTTTTGCAAAGCAGTTCGATGAAAATGTATAAGTTCTATTGTTGTCTATTCAGTCAGAAAGTAGAGTTTGTCCTCAAACTCAGGGGGTTTACACAGATGTTGGTGAGCTAACTCACTTGAGTCTGACCAATTACCCTCATCCTCCTCTGAGTGCTGTGCTGCTTCAGGAACAATGTATTCTTGTGGTTCGAAGTATTGATTCATTTTAATCATGGCCAATCTCCTTGTTTTGAGAAAAAAAGACTGGCATTTCTGACTGTGACAACTGCACCAGCTGCACTGAACACATGCTCAGCAGACACGCTGGTAATCAGACAGGCCAGGTACTTTATTGCCAGCCTGCTGAGCTCTGGCCATTAGCGCATCTTCCCATACAAATAGACCAATGGCTTTTTTATGTCATCCAGATAGTCTTGGACCATTCTCTGAATGGTCATTGATGCTGCCACTTGCTCAAACTCTGTTGCTGTCACTTCTGCACTTGACTCAAGCCCTGCCACTTGAAACCAAGTCATTGCAGAGGCTTGGTCTGATTTTTCTGTTGCTGGTGTTGTTGCTGGTGTTGTTGTTGCTGGTGTTGTTGCTGATGTTAATACAAAAACAGCTAGTGGCAGGGTAAGATTTTGCGCTGGGTCGTACACAATTACACAAAATTACATATTAGGCTGCTCAAAGGATAGAAGGAAACGGCCACCCAACGCTTCCAGATTCGAAGACAACAGTCCCCAAATATCTTAATGCAAATGAAGTTATTTATTCTGAGCAATAGTCCAGTTCATTACCAAGCTTACAAATATACTTTCATAGAGATCTTCTTTAGTTTTCAATCTTGCTTTATTCCAAATTTTCAATCTAGCTGTAGTCCAAACTCAGCTTTAGTACAGTCAGTCCAAGAAACCAAAAATGCAGCCAACACGTGTTTCTTCTCATGTAAAGTGTCCCACCGACATCCTCAGGGCTACAAGTAAACAGATAAACCCAAAGTTATCTTGGGCACTACCTCTCATTAACATTAAATAATATTACTTTAAACGTGGCGGAAGAAAAAAAATTTAAAGCCAAAATTAATGATTATAAATGAAAATCGAAATGATTTTTTTTAAGAGACAATAATTAAAATCATAAAAAGACTAATACCCAAACTACACCTCAAGTGTCATCCCTTGTACATGACCTAATCACTGTAAAAGATATAACAGCAATGAGAGAGACACCCGTGAATAGTAAAAGGAGGAGGTGAACACAAATGCACCACCATTATGACCCTATATAGGTAATGATATCAACTCCCCAAAAGAATCATGGTAAGAAAGGTCTCAAATCAACTCTGAATTATAGGCTCAGCAGCTTACTAATCACAATTTCCAACAAACAGAGCAATAATATACTCGCTGTAAAGTAAATAAAATAAATACACTAATCACCATATATTTCTTAAAAAAACAACTGTTAATTAATTATAACTAAAGTAAAATATTCAGAATTAAATTGATCAACATGGCAGGTAAGAACCATGACCCAAAATCGTAACTCCATATTATATGTCAATTCGAACCAATTTATCAGGCCGATACTATCAATAATGTTTACAGTTCCGACAGAATCACATGTAAAGATAAAATTAAAAACTCAAGTCAACCCGGTAAGGTAAACAAACAACAATCAGTATTATACTACAATATAATCCACCATGGGAAATATATACCTCAGAATTTCCGGGAGAGTGCTCCTCGTAACTCGATGGCATTTCGCAAACGCGCCACCTTTGAATGTATATTAATACCCAAAATCACATGATCGGTAAAGATCGAAGATAGACTACCAAGAGTGTTCAAATTACTTGCCATCTAAAATTACAGGACTTCTACTAACCGGGATAATACCTGGTCAGACAAGAATATCTTAGAATTATACCTTAAAATTAAGATTAACTTGAAAAATATTCCTCCTATATTAGTAGCATTTTGCATCCACATTGTATTTACCTCTCTATTCCTTCCCAACATCACTGAATGACTGGTACCTGATGATGGACTGCAAAATGCTATGTCGAAATGTGCACCATCTTAAAATAGGAAGCTGTTCATGATATAGTGAATAGTCCGCCAAAAACAAACCCTAAAAAAGGGGAGAACGGGGATTAAATATCTAACATTATACATTTAAGGGCCAATTGCCAATGGAGATCACTTATAATCGAGTAAGGACTTATCCTATACGTGTTTGTAGGAAATACTAAATACACATCAAACCATCGTAATTCATCTGAATAGTTAGCGATATTCAAAATTACTACATATATACTAATCAAAATTGAATATACTAAAATTTATTGTCACGTAGATGTGATAGTAATCCATAATACTGAACGTATAATTAACATGCCAATTAAAAAGTATTACAATTAATAAAGGTCAGCATAAATATAAATTAAATATCACAATATCTACAAACCAATTCAGTGTACTGACCATATCCAATGCATAGCTGCTTGTGCTAAACAACCAGTTACAGTATATAAATCCAATTCTCGTTCTTAACCTTTCAAAGAGGAATAATGTGATAGTAAAGATACAGTCAACAGAGGGGGGAAACAAATGAGGTGCAGAGAAAGCCACTTGCTCATCAGGTGCCCAAGAAATATTTGAGTTCATTATCAATATTAAGGCCAATATCCACTGCGTGTAGTTTCATAATCCACCGTGCCTCACTTTGTCTTAGTCTAACTTCCCGATTTCCAACCCTTACATCAGGCATTACAGACTCAATTCCATGAAATTTAAAACTTAATTGCAGTGTTGTTTGAGTATGCCGTAAAGCTTGTCCAACCAATTGCAGCAGATCGTGATGGAGCACTAGAACAGCAACTCTGTCATAATAGGTCTGGCTGGGAACCTTCCATTTCAGGCAAATGGCCACCACAAATTCTAAAAATCCCACTTCTACTACAAAAGAAAAGGTTTCACTACCTGTATATTCCTCAGGAGCAGTACCCTCAGTATGCCCACCTTCCTGCAGCTCCAATTCAGTACAAATTATTCGACAAAAAATCAGAGTGGCCAAACGAGGAGAAGGGGTGTTAAGGAGGGTACTGCAGGGAAGGAGATCTGGAACAAGATGATCCACAAGGTTAGTAGATACCGTAGTATCTCATAACATATCACATACACAATTAACCAATGTTATATCATAAGAGAAATGCAGCTACCTGGATTTTTACAACATCATCAATGTATTCAACCTGTTTGGCTATAAGCACTTTATATGGTGAATGTTAAAAATACTATGATTCTTGAGAATATTACTTTCCTGAACGTGACCTCTAATGCACTTGGATCACTAATCTCTGCCACATCTAGTTACAACGTCACATGTAACAGAAGTAATATATGCACAACTGTTTGCACCTCAGTTCTTGCAGATAGAGGACAAGGTTGCCAAATGCCTCACTATAAGAGTAGCGATAAGTCCTGTTCAGTGCGAGGCAACCCTATGCAAGGAGCACATTGTTAATATCCCTCAAGTGTCAGCACTGCACATGAAACACACTCACCAGGGTCTGATTCAGTGCGCGGTGACTATAATTACAATGTTGATGTTGTCAAGGTTTATTGAGCTGAGGAACATGAGCACTGCAGTGCACATGCAAGAGAAGAGTCTCCTACCTGAATTCTGCTCAGCGTATACAGCCTACTGGTGTTGGGATTCTGCACGTGTAAGCACACTGGCTGGAGCTGTCTGTTGACGTTTTCTCTTGGTTAATGGGCTCAAGGACTGTATCGCTTCGGACAGAAGAGTTTCCAGGGCAATGGATAACACGCTCAGGAACACTGGACCGCAAAGTTGGATTCAGAATAACCCGCATCGGCGGTGGGCGTGCCCGCTTAGATGTGGTGCAGAGGTGTCATGGCGGCTGAGACTTGTGATGACTCTCACAAGAGGCCACACCCTGTGAAGAACTAAAAGAGCATAATGATGCGGCTAGAATTAGGCATGTACACTGCACTATTCCTTGTGGCATATGGGATAACATGCTATGGCTATGCAGAGTCATTCAATTGTTCAGCTCCACACAAGTCTCAGTGGCCTAAGAAAATACAGATGCGCACCACGCTATTTCACTAGAGTGTCACTGTCACCATGTAAGGGTAGCGCTACTGACACCAGCATTACCATCACACCGCTGATACTGCTTTTTATGCTCCTACGGCAGGCAGGGGGTGCAGGGCAAAATCAAACAATATAAAAAAAAATAATAGCTGGTATCGCACTTGGGACTATGAGAAATCCTTTGGGAGGTAAAGAGCTGCAGAGCAAAATGGATAAAATGAATATAATATTACATAAACTCTAAACATACACACTATAATGATCCTCAAGCACATTATTCCGATATCAGGAAAGAAAGTAGAATAATGAACAAAAAACTAAAAGATATAGCCCTCTTCTATCAATGTATCTAGAAAATGGCTTTGAAAACTAGAAAAAAGGATTTAACACACTGGCTGGATACTGGCTACACAAAATGGCCACAGGCCACATGTTCAAACACCAACAAGCAAGGAGGCTTGGACAGCAAAGAACACATGCAATCCTACGGCCAAATCACATTGACTGGCTACACAAAATGGCCACCAGCCACATGGTCAAACAACAAGCAAGAAAGAATGGACAACAAAGAACACATGTAGGCCTATGGCAAAAGCACACTGGCTGGCTACATGAATGGCTACTGACTACATGGTCAAACAACAAGCAAGGAGGCATGGACAACAAAGAACACATGGAGGCCTATTGCAATATCACACTGGCTGGCTACACAAAATGGCTGCTGACCACATGGTCAAACAACAAGCAAGGAGTCATGGACAACAAAGAACACCAGGAGGCCTATGGATACTGACTACACAAAATGGCCAACGGCCACATGTCATGGAGAACAAAGACAACATGGTGGCCTATGGCATACAACAACACACTCACTGACCAAACAAAGGAGGCATGACAAACAATGAAGAAAACACTACCATTTATTCATTCAGGAATAACAAAAATGAAAATTAAGCCAGCTATAAAAAATATGCAACAACAAACATACTCCCAAAGCATCAAAATATATTACCCCACAAAAATTCCATTTTCGAAGGTAAGAAAAGTGAAATATAAAAAACACATTTTACATTTAATACAATGCTATACCTGGCCTAAATCATAGATAATTTAAAACAACATATACCACAGAAACAGTTGTTTGTTTCATACACCCAATGATTAGTATTGGCAGGGTGGCTAGTGGGCAGATGGTAAAATAAATGAATAGTGCAATTTTACAAACATGGACAAAAGAAACTTAACAGTGCAACTCTTTTCCCTTATAAAAGCTAAACAAAAATGGAGTGCAAAAAAATAGGCCCCTACTGCAACTCCAAGCCACCCACCACAATGAAATTTAAAAATTGGATAAAAGGTACAAATATATACTGAGGCATTCCCTCTATCTGAATGAATGAATGAATTTATTTTGTGATTACTTCAAGCCATTACAATATACAAAATTAAAAGACATGTAGCACAAGGTGCAAGTCATATTAAAGATCAAAGTTAAGAGCTCATAGTATTTAAAACCACGCCGGCGACAGAATATATAAACAACCGGTGCAATTTCGATGATTAAAATAAAAGAGACAAAATTGAGGCACAATGTTGCTCATTGATGGGGTTGGCTGTTCTGGGATGGCGCGAGCCTCAAGGGGGGTGATGCTGATGTCATAAGACTCATCAGGCTGTTAAGTCAGTCTCTGCCTGTGCCAGCTTGTCTTTTAAAAGTGTACACGTATGGTGTACAAATTTACCAAAGTTGGCCACGTTCTTCATAATGTCCAGAGTGTAAAGCTGGCAAACGGCTGGGCAGCATAACAAAATGTGTGCCAAGGACTCCCTTTTTATAGTTGCATAAGCGACACTCTGTGAAGACTGACAGTGCTTTCCTAGATGGATATTGTTCTTTTAAGGGAAGCGGATGTAGTTTTGCGGCTAAGATCCGATTTAGTGCCTGTCTCCCCACGACCTGCGTAAAATGGGGCTTGTGAGTTTGTAGAATTTGTGGGAGACATAAAGTTTCATGAAAGTCTTTGGGTGCCAAGGTTTCCATATCTAAGGTGCGGGAGCGTAATAGCCTACTTATTGAGGATTTGATCATTGCATAGTTAATTAAGCTTGGGTCCCAGTTCTCGTTGCTAATAGTAGCAGTTCTTTTGCTGTGGATAGATTGCCAGACCAGGGATTACTTGGGGTTAAATAAATAGATTTTATGAGGGCCTACATGGAATTCTCAGGAGCCACAGTTGCCAGTTAGAAATATTTTATTAAGGCGGCCAGCCCTTCTAATTTTTGTTGATGGAGGTCGAATTTGAGGCGGATCAAGGTGTTTCTTGTGCAAGCAGGCAAACAAAATATTTTTTTGTATGCTGCTCAATGTATTTTTTACACATCCTCTGCGAGCATTCCCAGAAATGCTTGTTGCGCATAATTGAGTGACGGTAAGAGTTTGGCCCGCAATACCCTTTGAATTGTGGTGGTTGTCGGGCTTTCTAGGGTGGCATATAGTTTGCAGAGGGCGTGTATGACCATCTTCCCTTTCAGCCACATTTTTTGTAGGTGGAGCAATGGGCGGCCAGTCTCACTTAGCCAAGCCCCCAGATAGTTATAACTTTGTTCACAGACTAGGGTCAAATTGCCCAGGTGCCACTTATTGAGTTTTTTCTTTGGGTGGCAGCCAAAGATCATGATTTTGGACTTGCTCGCATTAGCTACCAACTCGTTCTTGATGTTATATTCAGACAGGGCATTGAGGGCTTTTTGAAGGCCTGTTTTAGTGTGATCCAAAAGAACAAGGTTGTCGGCGTAATGCATCAGGTGGATTTTTGTATTTCTGATTTTAGGAATAACGAGAGAGGCTCCGTGCAGAGCCGGTCCCAAGTTGGCAGTGTACAAGTTTAATAAAAGTGGTGTAAGGACACATCCCTGCTTTAGCCCCCGATCTGTGGCAATTTTTTCTGTAGAGGACTCCCTGGAGGGTTTGATACTTACCCGGGTTCCCGAGTACAGAGATCTAATGACTCGTAGTAATTTCGGGCAGATGTTCCACCGTGCCAGCTTCCTCCAAAGGGTGCTGCAGGCCACCGCATCGAAGGCTGCTGAGTAGTCGATGAAGCAGGCGAAGAGCGGGGGAGAGCATCGGGCTACTGCTTGTTGGGCTAAATATGACAGAACTGTAATGTTGTACACAGTTGAGACCCCTGGTCTGAACCTCGTCTGATAGAATGGCAGAAGACCTTCAGCATGTACCCAGTCAGCTAAGTCTTTTCCTCTATGTCCAACAGGGCGATCATCCGGTAGTTCTTTGGATCGGTGTTTATGCCTTTTTTAAATATTGGTTGCAACAGTGAGCCCCTCCAGGAATCCGTAACATCCGTCAGGAACCTACATTCAGCGTATAACAGTGAAAGGTTTAAAGACCACAAATGTAAATCCTCCCTGAAAAGGGAGCCAGGCAAGCTGTTGGGGCCTGGGGCTCCATTTTTCCGGATCCTTTTTAAAATAGGACGGAAGTCTTAGCTCTGATGTTTCCTGACTTAATCGGTGAGGCGTGTCCGATTGCACAAGTAGATAACTGGACGTTGGTGCACAAAGACTTCGCATTAGCTACCCAGGTCTCCGTGGAAGCCGAATTCCCTCTGCTGGAGGACCCATGGACTAAATCGTTTAAATATTGCCAAAATTGTTAAGTTGCACTGCGCCAGCAACTCAAAAATCTTTAACCAATTCGCCTTGATAGCTTCACGTTTTAATTTCCAGACGAGATGCATGTGGTTCTTTGCTGCTGATTTCAGCTGCATTTTGGAGGCTTCCGTTCTTCTTTTTCTGTATGCCCTTGTTTTGTTTTTAATTGCTGCGCGCTTTGCTTGTTCAGTGGAGCTCGGCCTAAGGTATGGGTTTTCACGCCTGTTTTGCTGTGAATGGGGCTCCCTTGGAGCAGCGAGCCCAATTCGTGTACAAGATTTTCCCATTCGCCTATAATGGCCCGCTTATTAGGCCCAAACGACCAGCCAGTCCATGTGGATTTCCATGAGACGAATTTGTTGAGGATAATCTGCCGCCATTTGATTCTCCTCAGGAGTCTGTGTTGTTCTTCACCATTGGACTGCCCGAGGGGGCAGAAGATATGACAGCTTTCCGCTGTGGTCATTAAGTGCAGCAGCAAGGCAGCATGATCACTTTCGCTCCGGGGGAGCACTGCATTTGCTTGACATATTTTTTCATAGCGGCACGCTCAGTTGTAACTGGTTGCATTGGTTATTCCTGGCTCAGACACTGTAGATGAAAAGTCTGCTGTTTCCAAGCTGTACGTCTGAAAGAGGGTATTGAGTCTCCCTGTGCTCCCAAAGGTGCTGACATCGGAGTCCCATTTCCCTAGATGGTGTGTATTAAAGTCCCCAAGAATGATTATTTACAAGGATGCATGTTGTGTTATCAGAGTTTCGATCTGCTTGATATGCCGAGTGAGCTTGTACTTGGGTCCATTGCCATTCGGGTTGTAGTATACATTAATTAAGAGTATGGGTAGTTGTCCGTCCACAGACTTGAGGCCTTTCAAAGTGCCAGCTAGGACCATGTCAGAGGAGTTTTTTTATCTCTGTGAAGGACAGCTTTAGGGAATGCTTGATATATATGGAAATGCCCCCAGAGGGTCTCCCAAATAGGTTGAATTTAATTGTCGGTTTGAAAAATCCTGCATAATCTGTTAAGGGGTTGGGTGTGTTTGCCCACGTTTCCTGAATGCAGACGGGATCTGCCCCTTTGAGGAATGTGGTCGCCGTCGAGCTTTGCAAGATCTTATGCATCCCTGCGACGTTCCATGCCAGGATGTTTAAGGTTTGGGTGCTTCCTGCTGTGATGGAAAGGCTCCTTGCTAGGGGTGGGCCTGAACTTTGTTTGGCAAGTTGGAGGCAACCCAGCCCCAGTAAGCTGAATTTGGGGAGGGTGGGGCACGGGGGTGGAAGCTTTGGCAGTGGTAATAACCTGTCTGCCCCCGTGCTGTCCATTGACCCTGCACCTAATATTCATGTTTGCTCGATCTATAACGCCTTCCACTCGGCTGATCCCTTTCAGGACACAAACTGTGGGGGTGTTCTTAGAAGGTGCATGTAAATTGAAAGGATACTTTTCATTTTCAAACATCCGGATGTCGATCCCCCATTCTGCAAATTGGTCTTTTTCTTTGTGCACTCTTGCTGCTGAGCTGGAGTTGCCCCAAGTTATAATGGTTTGTTCCTTCCTTGGCTGCGAGGTCAAAGAGACAAATTGCACCCTGACAATGTCCCTACTGGTGATGTGAGACAGCAGCTGGATGTTTTGTAGAAGTTTCAGGATGTTTGGTCTATTGAGTGTGTCTATATTGCCTTTCAATGTATATAACGGAGTCATAATCATCTTTGCTGATTGGCCTCCCCCTAGAGCTAAGATGTCTGATCTAAGGCTGGAATCGATGTTGAGAGGCATTCGTGTTGGTGGAGTTCTGTCAACATGTATATGAGTGCTTTTTTAGATCTTGCAGGTGACCTGGGGTGCCAGCTTCGATCCCTTGGGCTGGTCTTGTGGGTTCTATTTTCCTGCAGCCAGTGTCAGCCCAATGAGGCTGTTCTGTTGAGGTTCCATTATTAATAGGGCTCCTTTGTTGGTTTATTTCCTCCCCTGGGGCGTTAGAGGCTCTGTTGGATATTGGTGCCCAAGTTATGGCGCTTTTCCCATTCAAGGCCCCCCCCTTCGTGTGTCGACAGCCACCACACAGGCTTCCTTAGCTTTGGTTGTTGTGGGTTTGAGTGCGTGCCAGGGCGGAACTGGTTGAGCATTGGTTCGGGTCCCACGTCGTTCAGGCTTATGGTGACCGTACCTGGATCGCTGGGCAGTGTGCGCTGTTCCTTATTTTGGGCATTTTTGCACCATGAATGCGCATTTTGAGTGGTAGATGTCTCAGACTTTTTACTCTGGGCCCCATGCATGACGATTGCCGCCTGTGAGGAGAAGCCCCCCATAACGGCCTGCATGTTTGGGTGCATGGTGATTATTTGCAGTGCTGAGTGGCCCAATTCTGGTGCGCCATGGGTGTGTGCATTCTTGCAAAATATAGGGAAGAGAGGTTGACTATTTTCTGGTTCAGTGGTCCACATTGGAAGTTATTTTTTGCCTGCCGTATTGTTAGGTTTTTGAAGGGGGGATTCTCACTGGTTGTCACTTTAAATGCTTTTGTTGTTTTTTGAGTTTTTTCTTCTCTCTCCGCGTCATTGGCGGAACTGTCCGAAGTGCATCCTGTGGGCCTGTGGACCCTAAATTATCAAGCTCAGGATCCACTATGTGATTACTGTGTCCTGCCGTTGGCTCGGGTGTTGAGGCCAAGTTGCATTGGTTGTTGTCGGCTGATGAAGTTGGAATGGGGGAGGGGTCTGAATCCCTACTGGCTTCTATAAGTTCATTTGTGCTGTTCACCAGGTTGTCAGGGTCTGGGCAGGTTTTGGTCTTGAGTTTTAACTCCTCCACCAGCGAGGTGAGTACCGTTGGGAGGGATGCCAGATTGTCCACTATCTCTGGGCACCGACATTCCAGTGGGGGGATTGCGGTGCTGCTGACTGCCGTAATCCTATCAACTTTCTTGGCCATGTCGGCCATTGTTATTGCCATAACTTGGAGGGTTTACATTTGTATTTTGAGTTTTTCCGATTGCCATGTTAAAGCATTTATGGCTGTGGACAAGGAAGTGCTGACTGACCTTAGCAGGTTGTCCTGTGCGCATGAAAGTTCTAAAGGTAATAACGAGGGTGATCTGTGGAGGGAGTAACTTAGCTCTGGCTCGAAAGAGGAGTCTAAGATGATGCATGGGCCCTCCTTGCGCTTGTGTGTGTTTGAGTCTTGAAGAGGTGCTGCCCTTGTCTGACCCTTGCTGTGTGCGGGTTGTCAGCGATGGTTTTTGGAGTTTTAAGTGGACTGGCTGTCTCATCTAGTGATTCCCAAACAGTAACTGCAGGGGGGCCATCTCGTTAGATTGTTTCCTGCCTTCATATGCACTCGGTGATTGAACCTGGAGGGGCTCCCAGGTTGTGGCAAGAGTGGGACCTTTTCTTCACCCAAGCACGGCTTACTTCCTTGGGGCGGCTGGGCACTGTGAGTGTGATGGTTAAGTGGGGTGATTTGATTCCTATAGTTGCAAAGGCTGGGCCTGCCTCATCCTCACTGCCTATGCCGGAAGCAGTCTTTAGACTTCCCTCATTTGTGGTTGTAGTCGAGAGGGCTTCAGCCCAGTGCCTTTGGATCCTGGGTATCCATGCTTATGTTGTCAGGGCTACCTTCTAAAGAGATGGGATTCCGGGTCCATACCCAGCTGTTCAGGTCATACATCTTTGGAACATTTGTCTGGACGGGTGCTCTCCTGAAGGCATCTGTGCGTAGTGGGGTGTCTCCAGAGGCAGATTTTGATTTCTGCTTTGGTCTTGACAGGCGTGTTGCTTTGTCATTGCGGCAAGGGTGCCTTTTATCAGGCTCCTGGGTGTGTGCTCAGAGACGTGGGGGCAGTTGGCAAGATTCTTAGTTCCAAGCGATTAGCCCTGGCTGACCCGGGTTGAAAGTTCAAGCTCCTTTTTATGCGTCTCCGCATTGCTTTAGCCAAGGAGTTCACCTAGTTCACCTGATGGCCTGGTAGCGTGGGTGAGGGGACACGGTGTGGCGGGACCGCAGCACTCCTGGGAGAGGTGGGCAAGGCCACAGCCCTCTTGGATAGTGTAGCCCAGCTGAGCGGGTTTTACAACTGTGTGCTGAGTTAAGGAAAATAACCTGCTGCCCTTGGAAACGTGAGTGTCAGTTGTGTTTTATACTATCCTTTATGACACTTTGGAATGCGGATGGACCTGCCAGTTGATGCCTGATGCTCCACAGCTTCACAGCGGGACTTCTAGCAGTCCAAGTGAACTGGCTGGCTGGCTGTCTGAGGTCCAGACTAGGTTGGTCCCCTTAGTATTCGAGGAAACCTTCGGACAAAGCTGGCCGGCTGGAGGAAGGCCGGACAACATTAGAGTGGAGGGTTCATGCATTAGAGGCTCGGCGGGACTGGCAGAGGTTGGTCAGAGCAGAGGTCGGCTCCCGCCCTCTGCCCTGCACACACGCTGGCACAGTGTAGCACCCCTCTGCTAGCACAGGGGGGGAAAGCTGCGAGAAGAGCAGAGCAGCCCAAAGTGCCAGCAGTGCCACCAACAGAGTCGAAGGCAGAGAAGGCGAAATGAGGCGGAGGTGAGAGCGAAGCAAGGCGAGGCCGAGCGGGTGAGGCAGTGAGGAGGCGATAAAGCGATTGCACCAACTCGCAAGCCGCACAGGCCTAACGCCGGCCACCTCTGTGGGGCGGGTGGAGCCTCAGCTCTAAGCTTTTGGACTAGCCGCACACACCTCACTATCTCTCCTGAAGCCGAGAACTGATCCGTTTCTGAACTGCTCCCCATAGCAGGGGGAAACTTGTGAGTGGCGCTCCCGCCGTGCAACCTTTGCTTGCTTGCTCCGTGCCGCGTCACCTACAACTCCTGTCTGGCCATCACTTGCTCGCCCACTCGCTCGCTGGAAACCGGAAGTGCATTCCCTCTATCAAACAACACCCTTATCCAAAGTTTTTTAACTTCCTTTTTGTGATGTCACACAAATTAAAGTCCTTAAAATCCAATGGTATATACAGCAGGATTTGAAGACAAAGAGAGTCATCCTTACACCTTGAAATCCAAATGTGAAGTGACCATGAGATGGACAAAGCACTGGGAGATGCCTTCTGAACAGGAAGAGGAACTTGGAATCTCTGTGGCACTTCCTTCCTGTTGAAAAAAAGTAAAATAAAAAACATGCTTTTTACACTAAAGAACATGGCGTGACGACCAAAAAGTGCGCTAGCGGCCGGCAAATCTCGCTTGCAAGAGTGCGTTATGGAGCCTCGCGTTGTTCCCATGAGCATCGCGAGGCTCGAACAGCAGAATAATTCTGCCACACGCTGATTGTAGGAATTTGGCAGGAACTCCGTGTTATACAAGTAATGCGGAGTTAACAAATTCCACCAACTCCGCCAGCCGAATTATAATTCTGCCCAACCTACTAAGGGTCCATCCACAGGCTCTATGAGAACTTTGCAAACAAATTAAACATTGGACTTTATTCTCTTTAGACTATTTACTAGAATTAAAAGTAAAGATTGACTTGAAATTCTTGCCACAAAGTAACACACTCAATTAACTAGAGGGCATTTGCAGTCACACATTGTATAAAATAATGCTTATGAATAAAACTATCTATGGGTATCGATATGTTTGACTATTGCTTCATAAAATATTGATTCGAATATTTGAAAAGAAAGACTTGCACCTTGTAATGCACAGAAAATGGTTAGGCCTCATCTACTGGCAGACAAACAGACCTATTGTTTCCAGTTTAGAGTCGGAGTGAGCTTTGTGTTTGCCCCATGCTTATGATTTGATGATGTTGCTATGTTACTCACTTCTCTCCAACTGAATCAATGGCTATTCACACCGTAGTTGTGTTTACCCTACCCAAGGATGATTTAAGCCTCACCATTATTTTGATTAGATAGCAAATATCTAGTATTACAATAAGAATACGTTTGGTTTGGATTGCTTCATCCATCAATCTTTCATAAAAATAGCTATATACACCACAATGAAAACAGTGTAATTTCCACATCAAATTACTAAAAATATCAGTTATTCAACAGTTTCTTATAAAGGACATACATTTCATAAGATAAAAATCATCTGCAGGTCAGTTAATGCCTCTTGCTGTCTTGCTGTCTTGTGGATATTTGAGAAGAAAGTAATATTTTTACTGCTCATTACCCAAATGGAGCATGGCTCCAATTTTTTTCCAAAGTACTTCTGGTTTCAGATATTTTAAAGGGTCTACCCAATTCAAACTATGTGTAAACTTTGCAGCTATTGAATCTACTCTAGAAGCAACCGCAGCCGCTTGCGATCGCTGGTGTCACAAAATGGCGTGGCAACCGGAAATCACACTAGCAGCCGGCAATTCTCACTAGCACTAGCATGTGCACATTATGGAGCCCCGCATTGTTCCCATGAACATCGCGAGGCTCAAATGGCAGAATAATTCTGCCACACACCGATTGGCAAAATTTGTCAGGAACGCTGCGTTAAACAAGTAACGCAGAGTTATCAAATTCCGCAAACTCCACGAGCAGATTTATAATTCTGCCCATTCTACTACGGGTCCATCTACTGACTCTGTTGAACCACACATACACTCAAAATACCTTTCTAAAACCCTTTCCACTTTTGGTGGATTTATAGTTATGGTTACTAGAGAATCTATTGCAAAGTCTTTTTTAATGAATATGTTTTGTATATAATCTGGCATAATGCCAATATATTAAGATTGCAAAAACTATTGTGTCTGAGGTATCTGATTTGCAGATTCTTTGGCATTACAGGAAGTTTGAATAGATTTACTTCTCAGTGTTTGAGTCAGCCATTTCTTTCTATGACCTTAGTAAATTGGACAAAAAAAGAGATGGTTTACAGGTTCAACAACGTTCTTACTATAATGACAATAAACGAAATGGGAAGAAGCTGATTAAAAGTTTGGGAACATACCATATCAAAATTTGATATATGAGTTCTTAGCAGCTTGAATTCCAATGAGATCTAAATAAGATTAAAAAAGAGAATATACTTGACTCATTAAAATGACTCAGTTAATCTCACTAATTTGAGCCCAGTTAATAAAAGCAATCTTGATTTCCTCTTTCATATAGATGTTTATCGATTTCGTGGGATGGCAAAAATGATTAAATCCTAGTTAAAGTAAATGATCATATTTATTTAAACCATTGCAGCTTTTCAGCAGACTTCAAGCGTAGAAATTACTTCATGGCAGCTGTCTTAGTACCCAGCTCACTAGTGCCCCACATTCTTACCCCATGAAGAAGGGGCTACAACTGTATATTTGAGTCAATATCCCTGATGTGAACGTCCAGTAAAGAAGGTATATTTGGGGTACTCATGAGTAAGCAGAACATATCTTTTAAAAATCTTGTTTGAGACTTCTTTAGGGTAGAAACATTTGAGAAACCCTGACTTTCTGAACTATACGAGAACATCAGCTGTGCCTAGGCCTTATGTACTTCTAAGGCTAGGGAAGAAGTTTACCTATTCCTTTTCTAGCAAACATAGCTCATTGCATTAACAAGATGTTACTTTGTGCGAGTTGTTTCCTCCAGGTAGTTGCTGGGCTTAAACTTGCACCCATATAATCAATGTCTGAAACTGTTTCAAGCAAAAAGTGTTTCAGTTACAGCTTATTTCTTAACCTGTTAACTGGATTCTATACCATGAACTTGGTTTTGATATATTAGTTGTCACTGCAGCTAGAAGACAGAAGCCTGCAAAACAGTTTAGCAGAAATGGTATGCTAATTGGAGTATGCAGAATTAATAAGGTGTCATCAGTGAAAAACAGATATTGGCAAATTCAACAGCTGTCCCATGCAAGGTCTATTCCGTGCATGTTCATAAGAGATATGAAAATTGTGTATTTGCAAACCCAGCGACCTTGCCTAATTCACTTTTCCCATGGAGTCCAAACTGATTTCTGTCAGAAAGTTCTTTAGGTTCTATGGTAAGAGCCCAATTCCCACAAGATCTCCAGAGAGCCCTGTACGATATATAATTAATTTATGTTTCCGACAGAAAGGCATGGGTGTTGGTTTTATATGGAATACAAATTTGGCATAAAGCCGGACTTTGTTTCAAGGATGTACATAGTTAGTTCCATGACAAGAATATGAACGTGATGGCATTTCATGAGAGTTACACTAAGAATACAATCTAACTTCAATGCGTTGATAGGACCATGTATTTCTAGAATGGAAATAAAGAAATGTGGCTACCTTTCTAAAGAATCTTTATAAAGATATCCTCACTCCCTGCATATTATGGGTGTCTGAAATTGCATATTTGTTTCGCATCGAATTTGAGAAACCAAGCAAAATTATGTGAATAATGTTGCATGTATGAAATTTTCATGCAAATACATATTTCACATAAAAAGGTATTGTGAGATATTGGTAGTAGCTTGATTTGAACAGAAAATATCTCTCAGTGAGATCGTTTCAACATAAATCATTCAGCACTGAGTAAAATGTGAAGCAAAATTGCATAATGTAAAATGTCGTGAATTCTGTAAATTCCATGTAATGAGAAATTCATAAATTTCACACATTTAATATGGACAGTTAAAATTTTGAGCAAGCATAATATTTACACATCCATTCATTTTTATGACAGAAATACCGAGGTGTAATGGGCTTTCCTGGAGTGAACCCTTGAAAGAGATTTTAAAAATCCCATTCAGCTCCGAGGACGTTTGATGTGAATGATAGAAACACAGAAATGTGACAGCTTGTCATGAGAAAGGACTTTGAATTAGGGTCTGACCTTGCTGCAATGTTAGTTTCAGCAATTAGTACTACAAAGATACAGATGCAGTCGCGGCTCCTGGAGGGAGTGCTGCGGGGCGGTGGGGCGGGGGAGGGGCAGGGTGGGGGGTAGTAAACTCCGACATACGGCCGACTTGAGTGAAGTACATAAATAAATAAATAAAACGAATTACATTGCGCGCGCCGGATCGCGTAGCGCGTTGCAGCGCGCACAATGTAATTCGTTTTATTTATTTATTTATATACTTCACTCAAGCGGCCGTATGCCGGAGTTTACTACCCCCCACCCTGTCCCTCCCCCGCCCCGCAGCACTCCCTCCAGGAGCTGCGACTGTACAGATGTGTTAACGCTTTTCCGGAAAGACACCTGAAATAGGGAATGACTACCTCACCTTGATGAAATACAGAGTTACGAATGAGTGACCTTTGAAATGATACCCGATCACAGCTTTTTATTTTCCTTGCAGACATAAAGAGACGAGGAAGCTTGTCATGAGAAAAACCTTTCAACTAAAACAGAATAAAGAATTCAGGTTTACAGAAAGGAAATAATTTGTAATGAGAATTGATTGGAATTTGTTAAACAAAGTTTTAAAAATAGTATTTGGTAAACAGAATTGGGTTTAAATTCATGTTTAATTTGGATTAAATAGAATCAGGCTGGTTTAAACCTGGTATTTTGCTTCAAAATTAAATAAAAATGGTAAGTGAATGAAGTGGTAGATAAATGAAATGGGCCTTTTTTAATTTGGATTTATTAGATTTTTAATAATGTAACAGAAAAAAGACACATAAATGTCACCAAACATCAACAGGATTCCTGGGAGACAAGGTGGCATCATCGTCTTCCCGTTCCCCATTGCTGAAATACAAGTCTTTTAGTTATAAGTAATGCCAGTGCTGTAAACCTGCGCACCGACGCAGGCATATCTTTAGCATAGCCAAGTAAAGGCAAGAGGTGGTGAGGCTCTAAATTGATATTACTTATTTTGGGCCCGATTCATAGAACTAACTTAAGACAAAATCCTAAACTTACTACCATTTTGGTATTCACAGAAGGCACTTACTCATTTTGGTATTCACAGAAGGCACTTGCTTACTCATTTTGAGTAACTTACTCATTTTGTGTAACTTACTCATTTTGGTATTCACAGAAGGCACTTACTCATTGATGAGTAAGTGCCTTCTGTGAATACCAAAATGAGTAAGTTACTCAAAATGAGTAGTTACTCATTTTAGTATTCACAGAAGGCACTTACTCTTTGATGAGTAAGTGCCTTCTGTGAATACCAAAATGAGTAAGTTACACAAAATGAGTAAGTTACACAAAATGAGTAAGTAAGTGCCTTCTATGAATACCAAAATGAGTAAGTGCCCTCTGTGAATACCAAAATGGTAGTAAGTTTAGGATTTTGTCTTAAGTTAGTTCTGTGAATCGGGCCCTTTGTTAAGGTCAGTGAACACCGTGCTACAATATTAATATATGTCAAAGCAATTCCAGGACAGGTTGATGTAATCAGCCATTTCTTCATGGCACCCAGAGCATTTCCCTCAATCCAAATTTGTGCAATTTTACAGGAGTATAATACAACCTTTGCAAATGTAATTGCAATTGTAAATTGTATTTGTATAGCACTTACTTTCCAAGATGAGGCGTTGAAGCATTTTGCAGCAAATAACATGCTACTCCTGAATCCAAGATCATAGTTTATAGTTCATATAGTAGTACGAAGAGTCTGATTAGAGTTCAGCAGACTGGTTACTCCATGACAAATGTGACAGGTATCACGTCTGCTGTATTTGCATATAATGCATTTGTAATATGGCATAGGAGATATCCGTCATGTTTGTGACAGAGTAACCCATCCGCCAAACACTAAATCAGGCCCTAAGTGTTGTGTTTTTTTTTTTACATGTGTAGTAGTTGTGTTAGTTTTGTGCTCTTGATTTCATGTGTGCTTAATAGAGTTTAGAGGAGGGATGGAATGATGGGAATGGATTTGAAAAGGGGTAGTAGTAAGTTGTTTTTGTAAGTAGTGGTTGTGCGTGCCTGTTAGTTGGGTAACATGGCTACAAAAGAGGGTGAAGTTTGAGAAGGATGTTTGGGAGTTCATAGTAGTCTGAAAGGTTTGGGATGAGTCAGAGAATGGAGGGATAGGACTTAGGTTGAAGGGAGTATTTTCCTTTATTGCATTTATAACAAAACAGAAATTAACTTATACATGCATATGCACACATGACACTTGGTAAAGTTTTAGTGGCTGAAGTAAACCCTTCTATATAAATATCCCTATGTACCTGCAAGAAGCAATATTTACCTGGTCTGTTGTGAACATTTATCTTATGGTGAAGTATGCACATTTTTTCAAATACCTGTAATCACCTTATACATACATAGAAACACATGACATTTCTTAAAGTTTTTGTACAGGCATAAACCCCCCTGTATATTCACCTATATGTACATAGAAGCAGCAATTATGCAATGGTCTGAGGTATATACATGTATCTTGAGGTGAAATATGTATTTTTCCTCTTATATAAATTATCGACTTATAACAGGAAGCATAATCAAATGAACCAGGACAAAATCAATGGCAACCTCATCTCCATACCATGAAAAGCATAGTTTGTCATGTCTGAGTATACTGTTGTAGCACACTGTTGTATTGTGAGTATAGTCATCATGTGGGGAAAGCGCCACCTCTTAAATAATCTTTTGAAGCACATCTTATGTTTGCAGGTAGCAAATTCCAAGTTTGGCTGCTTGAACGGAAACAGATGTTCCATCCATGTTTTTTTCCTTGCATTTAGGGAGCCATTCCTAAACGTAGTTTCCATTGTTGTATTGTAGGAAAGTGCAATTAATGGATTGTCACCCCCCACTTTTTGCTCTGGATGCTGTGGTAATGGATCTGAAAGTGTACTGGGACCTGCTAACGAGGTGCCAGTGCTCTTTCCCTCACAGGTAATGTGAATTGGTACACCCAATTAGCAAGATGCTTTAACCCCTTCCATGCTCATGACGGAATGGTTCTGTCATGAGCACAAGTGCAAGTGTGCTCATGAAGGAACCATTCCGTCATGAGCACACTTGCAAAAAATCCCTCTGCTGTATACAGCAGAAGGATTTCCCTTTTTTGTTTGCCTTGGGAGGTGGGGAAGAGCTTCCCCAACCTCCCAAAGCATGTTTTTTACAATGAAAACGAAAGTGAAACTTAGTTTCAGTTTCACAGTTTTGGTGCTCGTGGGGCTATCTCAGCCCTCCAAGCACCGAAACACATGGGATAGGTATCGTTGGAAAGGGGAGAATCTCTGATTTCCAATGGTACCACTCCCTAGTGGATCCCTGCCTGGGGATTGCCCCAGGAGGTTGATCCCAAGCAGGGATCCACCCACTAACCACCAGGGAGGTGGGAGCGGCCCCTTGGGCTAGGGCCTTTGCTCCCCCCATTCAATTTTGCCCCAGTCTTTCTGCCCCCCTGGGGGGCATATGGGGGCAGTAGCCCTAAATCTGCCCCCCGGGGGGGGGCAGAAAGCACCCTAGACACCAGGGATTTCTTTTATAGGCCAGGGGTGAGGGCTGCCCAGAATGGGCATGCCAATGCCCCCACCCTGCCCCCCCAAAAAGGCAAAATACATTCTGCCCCCCATCCCCCTAGAAAATGCTCCAGTCTTTCTGCCCACCGCAGGAGGCATATGGGGCAGTAGCCCCTGATCTGCCCCCCTGGGGGAAGAAAGCACACTAGGCACCAGGGATTATTTTATTTTTATACGTAGGGGTGGGGGCTACCCAGAATGGGTATGCAAATGCCCCCACCCCAAAAACAAATTGCCACAGTCTTTCTGCCCCCTGGGAGGCAGATGGGGGCAATAGCCCCTTATCTGCCCCCACGGGAGGTGGTCAGAAAGCCCACTAGGCACCAGGGATTTTTTTTCAAAGTTCAGGGTGGGGGCTGCCCCGAATGGGCATGCCAATGCCCACACCCCCCCAAAAAAATGCCACAGTCTTTCTTTCCCCCGCAGGAAGCAGATGGGGGCAGTAGCCTCTGATCTGTCCCCCAGGGGGGCAGAAAGCCCACTAGGCACCAGGCATTATTATTTATTTTATACGTAGGGGTGGGGGCTGCCCAGAATGGGCATGCAAATGCCCCATCCCCCAAAAAACAATTGCCACAGTCTTTATTCCCCCCCTGGGAGGCAGATGGGGGCAATAGCCCATTATCTGCCCCCTCGGGGGCAGAAAGCCCACTAGGCACCATGTATACATTTTATTCAAAATTGAGGGGTGGGGCTACCAGAAAGGGTATGCCAATGCCCCCACCCCCCAAAAAAGATGCCACAGTCTTTCTGCCCCACTCAGGAGCCAGATGGGGGCAGTAGCCTCTGATCTGCCCCCCAGGGGGGGCAGAGAGCCCCCTAGGTGCCAGAGATTATGCTGGCTTTTTTATACATAGGGGTAGGGGCTGCCCAGAATGGGTATCCCAATGCCCCACCCCCTCAAAAAATAGCCACAGTCTTTCTGCCCCCCTTGGGGGCATATCAGGGCAATAGCCCCCGATTCTCCCCTCTCCAGGGTGGCAGAAAGCCCACTAGGCACTGACTTTTTTCCGGAATGTGCCTACCTGTGGATTTTGGGTCCTAGCGCAGCCGGCACCCAAGGAAACCTAGCAAACCTATATATTTTTTAAAACTAGACTCCCAGGGGAATGCAGGATGTGGTGACATGTGTGGCTATCACTAGGTTGTGTTATCCAGAATCCCTTGCAAACCTCAAACTTTTTTTTAAAAAAAACACATTTTCCTCACATTTCTGTGAGGGAAAGTTCTGGAATCTGTGCAGATCCACAAACTTCCACCCACCCAGCATTCCTCAAGGTGTCCTGATAAAAATGACACCTTACTTGTTTGGGCAGGCCTGCTACCCGCGACAGGAAACAGCCCAAAACGCAACGTGGACACACCACATTTTTACAGTGAAAACTGACTCTTTTTTTGCAAAGTGCCTAGCTGTAGATTTTGAACCCTAGCTCTGCCGGCATCTAGGGAAACCTAGCAAACTTAAACATTTTTGAAAACTACACACCCTGGGGAATCCAGGATGGGGTGACCTGTGTGGCTCTCACCAGGTTCTGTTACCCAGAATCCCTTGTAAACCTCAAACTTTGTAAAAGAAAACACATTTTCCACACATTTCTGTGATAGAAAGTTCTGGAATCTGCGTGGGTCCACAAGCTTCCACCCACCCCGCATTCTCCAAAGTCTCCCAATAAAAATGGCACCTCACTTGTTTGGGCAGGCCTACTACCTCGACAGGAAACGGCCCAAAATGCAACGTGGACACACCGCATTTTTACAGTGAAAACTGACCCTTTTTTAGCAAAGTGCCTAGCTGTAGATTTTGAACCCTAGCTCTGCTAGGACCTAGGGAAACCTACTAAACCTATACATTTTTGAAAACTAGACACCCAGTGGAATCCAGGATGGGGTGACTTGTCTGGCTCTCATCAGGTTCTGTTACCCAGAATTCCTTGCAAACCTCAAACTTTGTAAAAAAACACATTTTCCCCACATTTCTGTGATGGAAAGTTCTGGAATCTGCGTGGGTCGACAAACTTCCACCCACCCCGCATTCTCCAAAATCTCCTGATAAAAATGGCACCTTACTCGTATGGGTGGGTTAACTACCCACAACAGGCAAGGGCCCAAAACGTATTGTGGAGACATCAAAATTACCTATCACAAAACAACCTGGTTTTGCAAGGAGGAGCACCTGGGGTTTTGGCCCTGGGCTAACCGGCCATCTAGGGAAACCTACCAAACCAACACATTTATGAAAACTAGACTCCGTGGGGAGCCCAGTGAGGTATAGCTTGCGTGGATCCCCTAATGTTTCCCTACCCAGAATCCTCTGCAAACCTCAAATTTAGCTGAAACAAATCACATTTTACTCACTTTTCTGTGTGGTAAAGTTGTGGAATCACCGGGCTGACACAAATTTCCTACCACCTAGTGTTCCCCCAGGTCTCCCGATAAAAATGGTACCTCACATCTGTGGGTAGGCATAGTGGCTGCAACAGGAAATGGCCCAAATCGTACGTTGGAGACTTCAAAATTACCTCTCATAAAACTACATGGTTTTGCGGGGGGCACCTGGTTTTTTGGCCCCTGGCTCACAGACATCTAGGGAAACCTACCAAACTCACACATTTCTGAAAACTAGACACCCTGGGGCGTCCAGTGAGGTATGATTTGCGTGGATCCCCCAATGTTTTCCTAACCGGAATCCCCAGCAAACCTCAAATTTGGCCCCCAAAAAATCACTTTTTCCACACATTTTTGTGTGGGATCACTATGCCGGCACAAATGTCCTACCACCTAGCGTTCCCCTTGGTCTCCCGAGTAAAATCATACCTCACTTGTGTGGCTGTCCAATGCAGAATCAGCTAAAAACGTATTTTTTTAAAAATGTAGCCCTTAGAATTCGCCGTGCTATACCCATAATCCATATGTTTTTGGCCCTTCCCAGTCACAGGTGTTTGGCCCACCCACACAAGTGAGGTATCATTTTACTCGTGAGAACAAGGGGAATGCTGGGTGGTAGGAAATGTGTGCCGGCACAGTGATCCCACACAAAATAGTGTGGAAAAAGGGATTTTTTTTCAACTAAATTTGAGGTTTGCAGGGGATTCTTGGTAGGGAAATATTGGGGGATCCACGCAAGCCATACCTCACTGGACTCCCCAGGGTGTCTAGTTTACAGAAATGTGTGGGTTTGATAGGTTTCCCTAGATGGCCGCGAGCCCAGGGCCAAAAACCAAGGTGCCCCCCCCTTCAAAACCAGGTCATTTTATGATAGGTAATTTTGAAGTCTCCACAATACGTTTAGGGCCCTTGCCTATTGGGGGTACTTGATCCACCCACACGACTGAGGTACCATTTTTATCATGGAGACCTGGGGGGACGCTGTGTGGTAGGAAATTTGTGTCAGCCCGGTGATCCTACAACTTTCCCACACAAAAATTTGAGAAAAATGTGATTTTTTCTGCAAAATTTGAGGTTTGCAGTGGATTCTGGGTAGGGAAACTATGGGGGAGCCACACAAGCCATACCTCACTGAACTCCCCAGGGTGTTTAGGTTTCAGAAATGTGTGGGTTTGGTAGGTTTCCCTAGATGGCCGCTGAGCCCGGTGTCAAAAACCCAGGTGCCTCTCCCCTGCAAAACCAAGTCGTTTTATGGTAAGTAATTTTGAAGTCTCCACAATATGTTTAGGGCCCTTGCGAGTCACGGGCACTACGCCTACCCACACAAGTGAGGTACCATTTTTCTCGGAAGACTTTGGAGAATGTGGGGTGTGTGGAATTTTGTGGATCCATGCAGATTCCAGAATTTTCCATCACAGAACCTGGTGAGAGCCAGACAGGTCACCCCCTGCTGGATTCCCCTGGGTGTCTCGTTTTCAAAAATGTATAGGTTTGCTAGGTTTCCCTAGGTGCCGGCAGAGCTAGGGTTCAAAATCTAAGACTAGTCACTTTGCAAAAAAGAGGTCAGTTTCCACTCTCAAAATGTGGTGTGTCCATGTTGCGTTTTGGGCCGTTTCCTGTCGCAGTACTAGGTCTACCCACACAAGTGAAGTACCATTTTTCTCAAAAGACTCTGGGGAATGCGAGGTGGGTGGAATTTTGTGGATCTATGCAGATTCCAGAACTTTCCATCACAGAAATGTGAGGAAAAACTGTTTTCTTTTTACAAAGTTTGAGGTTTGCAAGGGATTCTGGGTAACAGAACCTGGTGAGAGCCAGACAAGTCACCCCATCCTGGAATCCCCTGGGTGTCTAGTTTTAAAAAATGTATAGGTTTGCTAGGTTTCCCTCGGTGCCGGCAGAGCTAGGGTTCAAAATCTACAGCTAGGCACTTTGCAAAAAAGGGGTCAGTTTTCACTGTAAAAATGTGGTGTGTCCACGTTGTATTTTGGTCCGTTTCCTGTCGCCGGTACTATGCCTACCCACACAAGTGAGGTACCATTTTTCTAAGAAGTCTTTAGGGAATGCGGGGTTGGTGGGATTTTGTGGATCCACGCAGATTGCAGAACTTTCCATCACAGAAATGTGAGGAAAATGTTTTTTGTTTTTTTTTACAAAGTTTGAGGTTCGCAAGGGATTCTGGGTAACAGAACCTAGTGAGAGCGAGACAAGTCACCCCATCCTGGAGTCCCCTGGTTGTCTAGTTTTCAAAAATGTATAGGTTTACTAGGTTTTCCTAGGTGCCGGCAGAGCTAGGGTTCAAAATCTAAAGCTAGGCAGTTTGCAAAAAAGGGGTCAGTTTTCACTGTAAAAATGTGGTGCGTCCACGTTGCGTTTTGGGCTGTTTCCTGTCGCGGGCACTGGGCCTACCCACACAAGTGAGGTACCATTTTTCTCAGAAGACTCTGGGGAATGCGGAGAGGGTGGAATCTTGTGGATCCACGCAGATTCCAGAACTTTCCATCACAGAAATGTGAGGAAAATGTTTTTTTTTTTTACAAAGTTTGAGGTTTGCAAGGGATTCTGGGTAACAGAACCTGATGAGAGCCAGACAAGTCACCCCGTCCTAAATTTCCCTGGATGTCTAGTTTTCAGAAATGTATAGGTTTGCTAGGTTTCCCTAAGTGCCGGCAGAGCTAGGGTTCACAATCTACAGCTAGGCACTTTGCAAAAAAGAGGTCAGTTTTCACTGAAAAAATGTGGTGTCCACGTTGCGTTTTGGGCCGTTTCCTGTCGCGGATACTAGGCCTACTCACACAAGTGAGGTACCATTTGTTTCAGAAGACTTTGGGGAATGGGGGGTGGGTGGAATTTTGTGGATCCACACAGATTCCAGAACCTTCCATCACAGAAATGTTAGGAAAATGTGTTTTTCTTTACAAAGTTTGAGGTTTGCAAGGGATTCTGGGTGACAGAACCTGGTGAGAGCCAGACAAGTCACCCCGTCCTAAATTTCCCTGGATGTCTAGTTTTAAAAAAATGTAAAGGTTTGCTAGGTTTCCCTAGGGGCCGGCAGAGCTAGGGTTCAAAATACACAGTTAGGCACTTTGAAAAAAATGTGTCAGTTTTCACTGAAAAAATGTGGTGTGTCCATGTTGCGTTTTGGGCCGTTTCCTGTCGCGGGTCCTAGGCCTACCACACAAGTGAGGTACCATTTTTCTTGTAAGACTTTGGGGAATGCCGGGTTGCGGAATTTTGTGGATCCACACAGATTCCAGAACTTTACATCACAGAAATGTGAGGAAATGTGTTTTTTTTTTTACAAAGTTTGAGGTTTCCAAGGGATTCTGGGTAACAGAACCTGGGGAGAGCCACTCAAGTTACCCCATCATAGATTCCTCTGGGTGTCTAGTTTTCAAAAATGTATAGGTTTGCTAGGTTTCACTAGGTGCCGGCTGAGCTATGGTTCAAAATCCACAGCTAGTGTTGTGTTTTGGGCCGTTTCCTGTTGCGGGCACTAGGCCTACTCACACAAGTGAGGTACCATTTTTATCGGGAGACTTAGGGAAATACAGAATTGTAGAGCAACTGTTATTACCTATTGACTTTCGATGCATTTCTGCCTTCCAAATGTAAGGTAATGTGTAAAAAAGAGGTCACTTTGAAAAATGTCCTATAATTCACGTGCTAGTATGGGTACCCACAATTTAGGCGATGTGCAAATACCTACTGTTTCTAAAATCTATATTTGGTTCCCATTTCAGAAATACATAGGTGTCTTTCATACCAATTTTTCACTGTTTTTATTTTCCCAAATCAATTGCTATATACCCGGTACACAATAAAAAAAACATTGCAAGACATTGCTCAGCTATTGGCTCTGGGTTCCTCGGGTTCTTGGTGAACCTAAAAGTCTTATATATCCTCACAACCAGAAGGGTCCAACGGATGTAACAGTATATTGCTTTCAAATATTTGTCATACTTAGAAGAAGTTACAGGTGAAAATGTTTGCACAAATGGCTGTTTTTTTCAACTCATTTTTAATTTTTCCTATTTTCAGCTGTTAGTTTCTAAACAAAAACCTTGAAGGATCTACACAAATGACCCCTTGCTGAATTCAGAATTCTGTCTACTTTTCTGAAATGTATAGCTTTTCCAGGATCCATTATTGCTTTCATACCCATTTTTGCCATTAACTGGAAAGAGATTGAAAGCACAAAAAATTGCAAAAATAGTCTATGTCCCAGTAAAATGCCAAAACTGTGTAAAAATGTTGGTTTTCTGACAAAAGTCTGTCAGTCCCTGAAAGCTGGGAATATGGTGATTGCAGCACCACAAACCCTTTGTTGATACCATTTGCATGGAAAAAAGCAGACACTTTCATCTGCAGCACTTTTTTCCCATTTGTCCAAAAAAAAAAAAACTTTTAGCTGTATTTTGGCTAATTTCTGGGTCCCCTCCAGGGGAATCAACAAACTCTGGGTACTTTTAAAATCCCCATGATGTTGGAAGAAAAGGAAGCAAATTTGGCGTGGATACCTTATGTAGTCAAAAAGTTACAGGGGCCTAAGCACGAACTACCCCAAATAGCCAAAAAAAGGCTTAGCACAGGGGGGGTAATGCCTAGCAGCGAAGTGGTTAACCACACTTAAAAGTCCCTAGTATATGCTACCAGTGGTACCCAGGGCAAGGGTGTTAAAGGAGTCACCAGGGCTGCAGCACTGTTTGTGCCACCCTGAATGACTCGAGTAAAAGAAGTCAGCAGGTCTGTCATCACAACCTGCATGAGCAGCTTCCCTGCTTGAGATCAACCCTGCACACACTAAGTGTGCCAGGGTCACCTCACTGCCTTAATGTAAGTAAGCCACCCCTAAGGTAGTCCTCCTATAGCCCAGGAGGCAGGGTGCATTACATTAATGGTGTGGACATGTATGTTCAGGCATACATGTACCTATAGTGATCTTTCCATTAGAGGTCACTGTAAGTGAACAGTGGTCCATAGGTTAACGTGTAGTGGCTACTGGGCGACCCCGAATTAGCTAGCTCCATTATGGTACCACCTAATTCAGTCATGTTTGGTATCAAACACTGTGCTTTGTTCACCCCTGACTTGATCCTCGGGTCGAGGGTGAGCTGGCATGTACCTGGGTGGCATCCTTAGAGATTGACTCCAATTTGCCTCAGTCTCCCTGTGCTTTGGCGGGCTTTCAAAGCCGGTTGCTGCCAAGACAGTAGTCTGCCCTCTTGCTTGGAAATGTTATCACTTCCAGAGGACTGAGACAAAAGGCCTGGGCAGAAAAGAGGTTACACCTCCACCCTCACAAAATAGCTAGTAAATGACACATCAGGTTGGTGAGCCTCAAAGGCCACACCGCCTCTGATATACAAGTGACTTGCCTCCCAGTGGAGACAAAGACCACCCACTCCCAAACACTTGTGTTTGTGAGCAGATGGGAAATTAGATAGCCAGGAGTGAAACACCCAAAGGCTAGCCACATCTCTAGGGTGGGCTAGATGGTCTGTACACCCAAAGTTGGCTCATGCCATCTTGAAAAGTCCAAAAAACAGTGGGTCTGGGTAGTTTGGTTACATACACCCCCTGGATGTGATCACCTCAAGGATGACCCATAGGCTACTGACCCTCACACCTCCTAAACACCCTCTAACTCCAGAATTTAAGGGGCACCCCTGACACCAGAACTCCAGATCTGCTCTGATGAAGAAAAGACAAAGAAGAGACTCGTGTCTGCACAAGACAGGACTCCACAAAGAGAAGGCACAAAGTTCTGCATCTGTGGCAGCCCCCGTGAACCCACTGGACTATGACTCATCCTCGACCAGTTCCAAAAGGAAGGTGAACCCTCTTCAATCAAACGACTTCACCAGGACTTCCTAGGACTAGAGATACCAGTACCCTGAAGTCAGGCACCAACTTCCCTTCCAAGACCTAAAAAGGACTGTCTACTGGGCTCCATCGAGGACCAGACCAAAAGTAACCAGCCAGCTGCCTCCTGGGAAGCGTAGTCCTGAACCTCACTGAGTCTCAGCCTTATACAGCGTTCTCAGGACATCTGGAAGAAGATTTGCTACATTGCTGCATTTGCCATGGCCAAGGTTTGTTGGTGGTCTGGCTGACTACTGACTGCTTTAATCAGCACTCCAAGAAGAGGGAATGCAGTTTGGAAGTTGGAAAGCAAGGAATTGCCTTCAATGAGTTGTGACATATGGGTGAAAGCTGTTCTTTTTATTAATTTACCCAGGAATGGTCTGTTTGCTATAGGTCTGTAGTTCTCATGGCCTTGATTGTCCAGGTTAAGTTTTTTTTTTTTTAATAACCGTTGTATGTATGCCTTTTTTATCTCATCTGGGAAAACCCCTGTTGTTAAGGAGTTGTTGATGAATGTTCTGACTGGGATAGCCACTGTAGTTGATAGTAGAATGTTTGTGAAGAGTTGAAGATTTGAGGTGGGCAAGGGTCAAAGAGGCAGCTGGCTGGCTTGCTTGCTTTGACAAGATCCAGAAAATCAGTCAGTGATATTTCTTTGAAGAAGTGTAGAGGTTGTGTTTGCCTTTTCCTGGAGGCTTTTGTCGGAAACAGGTTGAGGCTGTTGGTTTTTTCTTTTGTTATGTGTAGATGTTTTCAGACGAATTAAGAGATCAAAGGCTTTCTGGAACCATCCATAAAGTTGATTGATTGTAACTAGATCTGTATTGGAGGTAAACAGGTTTTCTAGTTCCTCCAAATATAGCTTGCTCCAAGGTCAATATGTAGTTGCGGGTAAGATGATTTTAGTCTGGGTGAGGTTTGGTCCCTTGTGTTGGAAGGCAACAAGATAGTGGTCTGAACATGTGACAAGATTATTCTTTGGAACATGACTAGTTCTGGGTTGGCAAAGAGGATATCTAATGTGTGTCCAGCGATGTGCGTTGTTCAGATGAGCTGTTGTAGGTTGTGTGTCTAGGCCTATGAGGATGGTTCAGGGGTGTGGCATATTAGGTTGGTCAAACCATATGTTGAGGAAGCATAGGTTTGAGTATATTTTAAGAAGGTTAGAGATTGTGACTAGCAATGTTTCTGGGAATGTTGCATTACTAGGTAGTGGTCTGTAGAGAAGGAGAAAGTAACATGAAAAGTTTGGGGTAGAGTTGTATCTGACAAGGAGGGTTGCACAAGCAAGTAAAGAAACATCCTCAGTTTGGTGAGATTTGTTGATTCTTTAAATATGATGATTTAGCTGCGTTCTCTTTTGCCTATGTGATTTTGTGTCACAGTTTGATATCCTGGTGGAACAGCTTCTTGCAAGACATGTTTCATATCTTCCCAGCCATGATTCAGTTATGAAAAGTAAGTCATGTTCTGTGCCTATCAATAGGATGAATTTGAGGTACTTGTGTTTTTTAAATGGAACGAGTATTTATCAGTAGACAGACTAAAGGATCTATTTTGGAGGCGGTATGAGATTCTGCTACAGGAGAGTGAATATTGTCCTTTGAAGTTGTAATTGATGTGCTATTGTTGGTGGGTTTTATGTACTTGAATTATATGAACCTGTGTTGCTTCTTTAATGAGATCTTTTTAATGGCCATTGTTCGTCAGCATTTTTCCCATCTATGCCACTTTGCCATTGTAGGCGTGATTTTGAGGTGGAGTTAGCACTAGAACATCAGATGAAGGATTTCAGGTACGATAGTTTGTGTTTTGAATTTATGGCTTTAGACAGATATGCTAATGGTGAAAGGGGAAGAGGTTCAGTAGGGAACTCTGGAGTTAAAGTGTACATGTTGTGCCTGATCCTAAAATAAGTCTAATGACGTCATATTGGGGATCTGGTCACGAATCTGTGCCAGTGACTTGAAATTATTGTCAATAAACAGATTTCCTAGTTTTGTGATACTCAATCATTCTGATTGCTTACCCTCTTTCCCAAGCACATCGGTAACCAAGCACAATGTTTTCTTTTTTGTTTCTGGGGAATACAGTAAGTCGCTGCTCACCATTTGAGCATGCAATTCCATGCATATACAGTGTACCCAAGTAAGTCTAGACTATTAAGTGTTCTATATGGATGGTGATATAACTTCACTGTAAGAATAACAGATCCAGCTGTGTCCCTTTCCAGATATGAAAATGGGAGACTAGTTGCTGAATTCAACCAGTGAAATGCAAATTGGCCTTGTGCAACATGATAATACAATGGGAAGTTGGGGCTGCTAGGCCTGCCTCATTATAAGATAGGATCAGTGTGGTCCAGACAATTTTCGTTTTTTTGCCCGCCCATGGAGTTGTATCATAAGCTGTTGTAAAGATTTGAAGAATTCCTTAGTTAATGCTATTAATATGTTTAGAAAGAGATACAGGAGTTGAGGTAACATCACTATTTTCATAATGGCCATTCATCGACTTGTCGACTTCAGGGGGTAGTCAAATGGAATTGGTTGAGTAGTTTCATATAGTGGGAATAAGTAAGATGTAATCCAGTTTATTTTCAGACCTACCATATCTAATTATTTTCAGACCTAACATATCTCCAAAGGTAGTAGGTACTTTCTTGACGTATAAGGGAAATAATAATATCAGGATCCCTGACATATAGCAACAGGAGATTATCAGAATAGGCCTATACTATTAATCGATATCCCGCAAATCTGAGTCCTCTGTCTCTATGTCTCTCCCTACTTGCACACACAAGTGGCTCAGCAGTTAATGCATACAACAAGCAGGAGAGAGGACACCCTTCTTGAGTTGCCCTGCTGACTTTCTGGGGTTTGGTCATTTACCCTAATACAGACCAAGAGTTTAATGTATAGCAGTCTTGTCACCTGCAGGAACTCCTCTCCAACCCCCAGGTTTTCCAGGACAGCAAATATAAACTCTCATTTAACTGAACCAAAAGCCTTTTTGGCATCTAGAAAAACAGTGGTTGCATGTTCATCTGGATCTAACTGTGAGACTGCTCCAAAGAAAGTTCTACGATTTATGGCCGTAGTTCTGCCCAGAACAAATTCTGACTGTTTAAGCAGGACAAGTCCTGGCATGAGGAGGCTAAAGTGGTTAGCCAGTGTTTAATTTTCCGTATTTATGTTAATGGGAGAAGTCAGTAGGAAGAGAAATGGTCTGATGGTTTATCAGGTTTCAACAGGGTTATTATCAGCGCTTCATGCATGGTAGGAGTGGGTCGTTCCTTCTCTCCAACCAGCAGCGGCCAGTGCAGGTAAACGCGGTGAGGCAGTGGGGCGGGTGGGGGAAATGTCGACAGATGACGGACTAGGGAAAATTAAATAAATAAATAAACTATATTCCGTCGCTGTCGACATCCCCCCAGCCCCGCCCCACCGAGCTTACCTGCACCGGCCGCTGCTGTCTCCAACTTCTTCAGAGAGAGACCTTAAGTAAGAGGCCAGTTCCTCAACAAATTATTTGTAAATGTTAGTGGTCAGGCCCTTAATTAAGGTTTTAATTTCCTCATGGGTCAGTGGTGCTACCAGATATTCTCTGTGCGTATTCAACAGCCATGCCATAGTCAACCCACCGAGATAATCAGACAATATCTGAGCTGTCTGATGTAGTTTGCGATGTATAGAAGTCAATATAGTATTTTTTTTTTAATGTTCTGCTATTTTAGGAGGATGTACCTGAAGAGGATTGTATATATTGTAATTATATTATCTGTCCATTTAGGTTTCAACAAGCACACCAATATTTTACCGGAGTGTTCACCCTTTCCATAAATGATAGCAAACATTATATTTTCACAAATGTTTAACTTCACGATCTGCAAACTCTTGGATTTTGCGGTGTTTAGTTTGTAAAACTTGCAGTATGTGGGGGCCGTTTGCCTGCATGTGTTGTTTTTCAAGGTGCCTGATTTCCTGCTCTAATTGAGACAGACCAGTATGTATAGATTTTAGGACTCCAGGATGTTTAGCAATGCTAATGCCGCTGATGTAACTCTAAAAGGCCTCCCCGATTGTGCTAAAGGTTTCGACCGGGCCCATGTTCATCTGAAAATATTCTTTGATGGAAGTGTCAATTTCGGATTGAAACACAGAGTTCAACAGGGACTCTGAGGGAAACAAATCTCCATGTAAAACTACTGCAAAGCCTGTGCAACACGTTCAGTTCTAACAAAATGGAGGAATATGTATGGAGTAAATGAGTACATAATTTGGCCCAAGATATCACGGCCCAGGTTGGTAAAATATAATCTATACGAGCATACATATTGTGGACTGCAGAGTAAAATGTAAACTCTTTTCGTGTCGGGTTCCTGTGTCTTCAAATATCCACCTACTGCTCTCTAACCATTATCCACTTTAATTAATATGGTGTCAGTGATATACGTCTTGGGGGAGGGGGCTGTCGGTCTGTCTGACTCAGCGATGCAATGTGTAGTTAAAATTACCGCCTCATATTGCAAACTTGCTATTTTCTGTTGTAGATCGCTAATCAATTGAGAGTAATTCTAATTGGGTCTATAAATAGAAACAATGGCTAGTCTCCTACTTTCCACCTCCCCCAGGGCTACCTCGCATTTGCCACTTGGGACTGTAATAGTATCTTTAAATATTACTCCACTCCCTTTCTTGACCCAGAGGAGTACACCCCAGCATATGAGCTGAATGTGGAATTATAACATGTTCCCCTGAGTTTATTTGTTAATGCAATGGCAGATTGGGCTGTGCAATGAGTCTCCTGGAGGAGTGTTATACCTATGAAGTGTCTCCTTAAATAAATTGCTATATTACAAAGTTTCTTATGGTCGATTAGGCCTTGTACGGTGCAAGTTATCGCCTTCACAGTTGATTTACCTGCCTCATGATTGTAGACATATAACAAACCTTGAACTAGTGTAACTGTCTTAGCCACTTTTGCTTTTGTCCAGCAAACTGTTATGGCTATACCTTCATGTGTCTCCCAACTGATGACTGTACCCAAATACCCACTGCTTCTCCCACACTGACTGGCTTCCCCCACTAACAGTGAATTGCAAACTACGCCACCCCTCTGAAATGTAAGCAAAAACAGAAACAAAATATACAGCTACATAACATAAAGTAGTGCAAATATAGGATGTTGCAAGTTCTAAACCCAACTCTTTAAACAATAGAGGTCACAATTATTACCCTTCTGTTGGCAGATCTGAATATGCATTTCAGTGAAACCGTTTTTAAAATGTACTTTTAAAAGTAGCATCAGTAGATGTTCTTAGACTCCAGAGGGTGAGACATGGAAGTGCATTGATTAGCAAATCAATTATAAAGAAATGTATGCTCAACAGTCGAGATACTCAAAAACTCGACTTAAACTGAGGCATAATTACAGTCTACCAGGGAGAATCTCCAGGTAGTAATGATTGAAGGAGAGCATGACAAGCCAGCTGCAGTTTGAAACAGAATGATCCAAAAAAGGCCCAAATGTGAACAGTTACTTTTTGCCTGCGCATTCCTGAGATGACGTCTACATCTTTCTCACTCTCCTTCTACTCATCAAGAGTGATTCTCTTTCTTAAGTGCCTTCATCGTCTGTTGAGGATGTGGAAGTTTTTTTTCCCCTTTCTCATATTAAATGCATTATAAACTAAAAGTACGCTAATTTATACTGTGTTTACACTGTCCTCCATTTTGCATCAATGTCATAATACATCATGTGATGACTATTACTGTTGTGTTTTTGTTCTAAATAAAGAATTTTGAGTCTTATACTCAAAAAACAGAGAGCATTCCCGGAGGCTTTCCCTCACTGTAACCTAAGCAAGGGCATTCTTTTTAATTTCAAAAGTTTTTATTGGTTGTTCTAGTGTACAGTGACAAAAACATAAATATAGTGCACAAAATAAAGGAAGGCACAAATCAAAAAGAAAATAGCGTTCAGTATAGATACCTCTTGATCAATACGATACAATACAATACATAACAATACATAAAAATGACTTAAATTGGAATTAAAAAGGGCACAATTGACATACTGAAAGCAATGAACCTGACGTCAACAGATATACAATCTAACAGTTTTCACAGGTTTTCCAATAATGACTAGGGCAGAAGTAGATCACATAACAAATAGTACAATACTGTCTTATGTCAATTGTGTGTATTCTTGTTCAAACTAGGCCTAAGGGACAGTTAGGGATCTTGAGGGGTTTAATATTAAGGTTGCTATATTCGGCACAAGCGAAGCAATCCTGATTACCGCCGGTAGGTGTTGTGATCGGTTATATACTAATATATATAGTCGTTGGCGAGAAATCACGGTGGTTTGTGTGATCCAAAGAAGCTGTCAAGAGAAAGCCATAGGTTTCTAACTGGGTTCTTCCATGGCGAATTGTGAAGCACAATGTTGTCAGCTCCTCGCAGATTGGTGATCCAGTTTAACCAGCATTTAAAGGACGCTTTACTGGTGTCTTTCCAGTTATTGAGAATGATTTTGATAGCCGCTATTATGAGAAGGTCAAGAAGTGCTTTGTCATTTTCACTCAAGAGGTCTGTTATTGTGGGAGCAAACAAAAGTGACGAGAGGTCCTTACAAGCGGCAACGGGAAAGAGATTAGAAATGAATTTGAAGACCCTGTCCCAATAAGATGTTACACAGGGGCAAAGTAATAGTAAGTGCTCTAAGTCGCCTACTGAATCATTGCAGTTCCAGCAGATATCATCCTCTCAAAGATTATGTTTGAGTAGGCGGGAGGGTGTCCAGAATACTTTGTGAAGGAGCCAGAATTTAGTTTGGGACAATACAGGGCTAATTTTGTTCTTAAATACTGAATTCCACGTCCAGGTCCAGTCAGAGTCTGAGAACGGGCGGTGGACTTCATATTCCAAGAAGATATAATTTTCGCATTGAGTATAGACTGTTTGGGGCCTAGTAGTCTATACAGCCAGGAAACGTGGTGGCCTAGGGCGTTTAGTTTTGAAAAATATTGTGGTAGAGATGGCGATGAGGTTGAGATTTTTGCTTTGGATAGGGCAGCTTTTACTTTCAGGAAATAATAGAATTCTATAGGTTCAAGATGGTATGTGGTTTGTAGTTCTTTAAAGGTCAAAGGTTGTGTACCTACATAGAGTTGGTGAGGAAAGAAGATTCCTTTCTTTATCCAGTTGTCATTGTGCAAGGTGTGACCTCTGTACAGTAAATTGCGATTGCCCCAAATGGATTCTAAATTGGAATTCTTTATTTTAATGTCAAGTAATTTGTCTATCTTCAGCAGGGCAGATTTAGTCTGTTTGAGAATAATAATACCAGAGCATGTTATTCGGGCAAGGTTGGTGGTGAGAAGGGTTGTAGGGTGAAGGTTGTTAAGGAGAGATTCCTCGATTGCAAGCCACACTGGGGTATAGTCTGACAGAGGTGTGAGCCAGTGTGACCCTTGTTTTGCTAAAAAAGCCACCTAATAGCGTTTGAAATCCGGCAGATTAACACCTCCGAGCGATTTGGGAAGCTGGAGTTTTTCATACTGATTCTCGCTTTCTTCCCCTTCCACAAAAAGGTCGAGAGGATGACTCTCAGTTTGTGGTGGAAATCATCCGATAGGGCAAGCGGCAGCATAGTAATTAAGTAATTTACTAGAGGTGAAACCATCATTTTTATTGTTTCAATTCTCCCCCACCAGGTTACGAATCTGGGTGACCAAGTATTGAGTTGGGTTTTGATCCGCTCAAGCGTTTTGGTTTCATTATGTTGAAGTGTCTCGTCTGTTGTGGTACAGAACTCGATTCCCAGATACTTAATATGGCTGGGTTGCCACGTTAGGCCCGAGTTGCCTAATAGGTCCTTTGTGCTATGGATATTAAGGGGTTTAACTTCAGATTTGTCTCGATTGAGTTTGTAGGCTGAATGGCTAGCATAGGTATCTATAGTGTCCATCAGGGCTTTAATGGAGGTCTCTGGTTCTTCTGTTATTATCAGAATATCATCCGCGTATGCGGCTAGTTTCACCCGTGTTTCACCAAATAGTACACCGCTAACTTTCTCGTTACGTTTTATATCTAGGATTAGTGGCTCCAGGGCTAAGAGAAAGAGAGCCGGCGAGAGGGGGCAGCCCTGCCTAGTACCTTGTTCTAGTCGGAACGGCTCTGAAACAGAACCGTTAATGGCTATCCGAGCGGATGGGTTAGAATAAAGGGCCATGACCATGTTAATAAATGTCTCACCAAGGTTGAAGACTTGCATACAGTGTTTTAGAAATTGCCACAATACCCTGTCAAACGCATTCTAACTGACTGAGGCCACTGCTATACAATGTATCAATTACCATGATCAAATAAACTGTGAGAACGATTGAAATTCAATGTAATATTACCATGAGAGAATCCTCAAATGTATTCTGTAGTAAAATGTTTCCTCTTGCTTGTTCCCTGTTGGTGTGTAGCCTGAGAACCATGTGTTTGTGTAGAATGTATGAAAGTCTTTGTCTAAAACCCTATAAAAGGACGTGTAGTTTTCTGTACCACAGAACCCCTATTCCCTACCTGCAGAAGGCGACTCTAGGTCAGATTCCATATAGAACTGTATTGAGTTCTTTGTACTTATTATGATTTGTACGCTTTAGTACTAAACTTACTGATGGCATATTTCATGCATATTGCCTATTAATTCCTTATATAAAATTTCAAACGACATCTCTTGTCTGTCATTCTTATCAGAATGTTTCAGCATTGATTACTGGACTTGATCAAATTAGTATTAGGGGTGGTTCCAATCGGGGAACACCAAAGTCTGTATAGGGACTACGCCGCTCTCGGTCCTAATGTTTGCGTGCCATGTTGAGTATTACCATTTAGGATAAATTTGTGCAATGACAGATCTGGTAGCAGAAATGATGGTCCCGATTGGAGCCGCCCAGTTATTGACAACCAAATTGGCTATAGAACCGAGTACTGCACCTCCATGGTTCAGCCAGTTTTCCTCCAAAATCTCAATTGACCCAGTTCCAAACCGGAGCCTTGTTCTGGAAAGGAGAGGTGGATGAGGAAGAACGAAGTAAGTAACAATAGGGGTTGCATGCATCAGCTGCAGAGCAGTGCGTGTTGGGAGTTGTAGTAGGCTCATTGTGGAGGAATGCAGAGGACAGATTTTGGGAGTAATTATTATGTGGCCTTGACCTTCGGATTTGTGGGAACGTTAGTTATTGTGTTCTTGATGATATTCTTTGATTTTTATAAATTAATAAATGTATGAATTGTTATAGACATGGTAGAAGCCTAAAGAGAGGCATTGAACTGGTGAACATTGATCAGATTTGACCTCTGGTCTCTTACCTGAAGACTTGCTTTTAATTTCCATGTATTTTGCACTTGCTGTGCAATCGGGAGGTGCCTGGCTCCCACAACGTGGGCGCCATATTAGATAGGGATATTCTGAGCATTTGGATCGCCATTTAAAACTTTTGGTTTCCTTGTAACTGCACCTTACGTGCACCCGGGAGGTGCCTGCCTCCCGCAACGTGGGCGATATATTTGACAGGGTTAGTAGGAGCATTTGTTTGCTATTTAAAAAACCTCTTTTGATTTCCTTGTAAACCACACCCTAAGTGCACTCGGGAGGTGCCTGGCTCCCGTCACGCAGGCGCCATATTTAACTAGTGTTAAATTGGCGCATTGTTGTGTTTCCTAGGTTTCCTTTAATATTGATTTTTAAAGTTCGCGCGTCAGCTGGTTAGGCGGCTGAGCGCGTTAGCTGCACTTTGCATTGGCCTGTAATTAGGGCCGAATTTGGGATACGCCCCCTCCCATTTGGGAGAGTACTTAAACATGGCTACAGCGTGTCTACGCAGCCATTGATCGGATTTGATCTCCGGTCTCTTACCTGAAGACTTCCTTTTAATTTCCATGTATTTTGCACTTGCTGTGCAATCGGAAGGTGCCTGGCTCCCGCAACGTGGGCGGCATATTAGATAGGGATAGTCTGAGCATTTGGATCACCATTTTAAACTTTTGGTTTCCTTGTAGCTGCTCCTTACGTGCACCCGGGAGGTACCTGGCTCCCGCAACATAGGCAACATATTTGACAGGGTTAGTAGGAGCATTTGTTTGCTATTTAAAAAAACCTCTTTGGATTTCCTTGTAAACCACACCCTAAGTGCACTCGGGAGGTGCCTGGCTCCCGTCACACGGGCGCCATATTTAACTAGTGTTAAATTGGCGCATCGTTGGGTTGCCTAGGTTTCCTTTAATATTGCTTTTTAAAGTTTGCGCGTCAGCTGGTTAGGCGGCTGACCGCGTTAGTTGCACTTTGCATTGACCTGTAATTAGGGCAGAAATTGGGATACGCCCCCTCCCATTTGGGAGAGTACTTAAACATGGTTACAGCGTGTCCGCGCAGCGGGCGCGCCGGCGGTGCGCCAAAGGCAAGCCCGTCTGTGTCCGTCCACTCGGCTTGCGCTCAGCAATGCACGCAGTTGTAGACTCATTTCTCTAGAGAGAAATTATTAGCGCTTAACCCAAGAGGTAAGTCAGCTGCGGATTGTCCTGAAGTTAGCATGGAGGGAAGTGTGTGGCATCAGGTATGTCCTGTTTGCAGGAACACGCTCCCCGTATTTATTGGGCAGGGAGTCAGAAAGGAAGAAATGCCTAAAGTTAACGTAGTTAAACACAGTAGTTCTGTAACATCAATAAGTTGTGCCTTACTGAACGCCAGATCTCTAGTTAACCATAGTCAGGAATGTGCGGAATTTTTAGAAAGCCATGATTCTGATTTAATTTTTATCACAGAGACATGGATTGATTTGGCCTCTGGTCCCAGCTTAGTCGAGGCTACGTCCCCTGGTTACGGTATTTTAACACTTGACAGGAAAGACAGGAAAGGCGGGCGTTTAGCCATTCTCTATTGAGCATCTTTTGTTGTTACTTCGGACTCCTTAACCTTGCCTGGGTGTGAGGCACTATCATTTACTGTTCAATTAAGCGCACAACAAAATCTTAAGGGCATCATAATGTACCGCCCCCCAGGTCCGAGAGGTACTTTTATTGATAATCTACAATAACTTTTAGAAGACCAGCTAGATGCCTCGAGCATTACAGTGTAAGGGGATTTTAATTTCCATTTAGAAGCTATGAAGGAGGCGGACACAGTTAATCTACTGGATATTATGGAGAGTTTTGGACTTCCACAATGGGTGAAGGAACCAACCCATCGGGTGGGACATACTCTTGATGGGATCTTTTCAAACAACCCTTCACTCGTAGTTAAAGACATCCTGCCTCTCGTTCGGTCAGACCATTCGGCCATTATGTTTAACGTTGGACCGTTAGAGTCTGAGTCCCAAACTGGCAGAATAGCCAGAAGTAAAGCAGAGAGCGCCTGGAGCAGGGTTAACCAACGGACATTGCAAGCGAATCTAGCGAGCTCTCAACCGGATTATGGGGAGAACGCAGAGGTAAATGCCTCCCTTTATAATCTTTGGCTGGGAAAAAATAGTTCACAACTAGCCCCTTTGATCTCGATTCGTTTGAAACGGAACCGTCCTTCGGCCCCATGGTATTCGTATAAGTTGAAGGATGGTAAATTAAGCTGTAAAAACAAGAACATATTTGGAGATCAGCTTACGATCCAGCGGAAGGGATAAAATATAAACATAGCTTGAGTAAATATAAGGAAATGATTAGGAGTGAAAAAACCTTATATTTCTCACAAAAAAACAATAGTGTAAAAAAATTCCTCTAAGGAACTATTTAGCACGGTGTTAAAGCTCACCTCGCCTCCCATTCCTAAAGCCGTGCCAACTCAAGATTTGTGCGATAAGATCGCTAAACACTTTGTTCACAAGGTGGAAAGCATCTTTAATGAAGTTTTTAGTCGCGGCACAAGAGCGAATTCCCTCAGCCCGAACATTGAACCAGCAGCAAATAGATCAGCTGAGGAATTCTGTTTCGGGAATTTTGTGGATCTTGACAAGGGGCAAGTGATGGACCTCATTGATAATTCAAAGTCAAGTTCACCAATTGATCCTTGCCCCGTGGCAGTGGTAAAACTGGCACAAGATATTGTAGCAGATAATTTGGTAAAAGTGTTCAATGTAATTTTTAAGACAGGAGTGTTTCCCAGCAAATGGAAGAGGGCATCAATTTTGCCTATCCTGAAAAAAACTAATTTAGTTGCGGCAGATGTTAACAACTATCGCCCGATATCACGTTTGCCATTTCCGGCTAAACGTTTAGAGAAAGCCATGAATAAGCAACTGATGGATTATATTAACGTACATGGTTGCTTAGATGAATAACAACATGGCTTTAGGACTGGGCACAGTACGGAGTCAGCCCTGATTAAATCCGTAGTGGAAAATAGGAAGGCTCTTGATAATGGAGGTAGGGCCGCCCTTATCTTATTAGATTTATCGGCGGACTTCGATACTGTGCACCACTCAATTCTGATCGATAGGTTAGCAGGTATTGGACTGCAGGGATCAGCACTTCACCTGCTGAAATCCTTCTTAGAAGACAGATCGCAATTTGTTGCGATGGATCCTTTTAAATCTAACCCTTTTCAGCTCCCATGTGGAGTGCCACAGGGTTCTTCAATAAACCGCAACCATTTTAACGTTTATATTGCAGCCCTGGCCCCAATCATAAAATCTTTCTGCTTTGCCATTACCTACTATGCCGACGATACCCAAATCATCGTAGCAGTCATGAAACAACCATCCACCATTAGTAAACAGTATAATGATTGTATGTCAGCTGTAAGCCTATGGATGAGTTTGAATAGTTTGAAACTGAATTCCAATAAAACGGAGGTGGTTCTTTTTAGCAATGACCCTTATTTTTGGTCTCCGGAATGGTGACCAACGAACCTAGGCAATCTACCGAAACCAGTGGAAGAGGCCAAAAACCTTGGTGTTATTGTAGATAATAGGCTTACCTTTGCTAAACAGATTAATGCCCTTTACTCGTCCACTTTTTTCATTTTAAGAAATTTTTTAAAGATTCTGCCTTTTAGTCCAGGAAATTATCAAAAACCTGTTATATCAGCCTTGATATTGGCCAGACTAGACTACTGTAATGGCCTTAATCTTAATATGCAGCCCATACATATGAGTAAACTTCAGGTTTTGCAGAATACTGCAGCGAGGGTTCTCACTCATACGCCAAAAAATGTCTCGGTTAGGAATACCATTAAACATTTACACTGGTTGCCAGTTAGGGAGAGGATTCAATGCAAAGCCTTGTGCATTGCGTACAAGGCTTTGCATAATATTGGACCGCTGGACCTAGCTTTGCACTTTAGATGGTACTCGCCCAGTAGGGCACTTAGATCCTCTAATTCTAGAACCTTGTGGGCACCTAGATTTAAAAAATCAAGTTGGGGGGGTAGAAGTTTCCACCTCGGTACCATTACCATTTGGAACAAACTCCCTCTGTCTATCCGATCAGCCTCGTCCATTCTGGAATTCAGACGAGAAATGAAAACCTGGCTCTTCAGCAGATCTGACTATTGGTAATGTTTCAGATATTCTCGGATCCGATTAATGGATAGCGCCAGGACACCGGTTGGTGACAGTGCGCTCTATAAGTCCCCCTAAAATTAACATTAACAATAACTTGCCTGCTGAGGTGAGGTGTGCTGTGAAATTATATCAGTTGCACCAAGACAGGGATAGAATCTTTTCTTGCACAATTATACAAATTGAACATGGTAGCGGCTCATTCCTTAGTACATGGGAGTGAACACAGCGAATATAGTGACTTTCACAAGTCAGAGTTTCACTGTTGGATGAAAGCAGATAGTATTCTTACAGCTGTAGAAGATTTTCTGTTTAGTTGAAGCAGGCAAATGATGAAAATTCATGAAAAGTGATTTAGAAGCATTCTGTCCGTATTCGGGTGTTGCGTCATTAAGGTTCCATGCAGGGACTGGCTGGTGAACGCCGTAGCCATGCAGTGGTAGGGTGACCTTTGACAGAGACGCGCTGGTAGTGGTGAATGGATTGTGAACCCAGTAGTGTGGAGAAAGTGAGTGATTGGAATAGAGAGTGACTGAGTGTTTGTCAGAATGGGAAACCCGTTGTCAAAGAAGGAAAAAGATGTAAACAAGGAGGAAAAGATTCCCTCTGAAAGTACCCCATCTAGGGAGATGATGGCCAATAAAGGGTTACACACATGCATGTGGGTTCATCAGTGGAACGAATACACATCCAAGGATGGAATGTGTGAAGAATGCCAGGGGCATTTGGGTGTCTAATGATGGGAAACCAGTTCTCCCTGATTCCCTGTTGCCAACAGTGGTGCGGAACATGCATTATCGAACACATGTGGGGAGAGATGGGATCAGATCAACGTTCACATTCTACCGGTATAACCCCTATTTCCGATTGATGACAGAAAACTGCTAGTAACAAAATGTGGGCAAAAGAGTTATGGTGACCATGAGCCACATTGGAATTTCTGATGGTCCCTTAAACTGTCTCCAAACTGATTTTGTGGAGATCCCCTGCTGCAACCAACTGAGGTATATAATCATCATCATGTGTCTCTTTTCACAATGAGGTGTACCACATCAGAAAATGCAACAGCCTAACTGTTGCCAAATTACTGCTGTGGGTGTTGATACCGCAAATTGGGATGCCCATTCATCTTGAATCCGATCAAGGAATACACTTTAAGAGTGAGGTAATGCAGTTGCTGTGTACAGCCTTAGGGATTGATCAGAGATTCCACTGTAACTACAGGCCTGAAGCATTAGGCATCATAGAGAGATGGAATGGACCAATCAAGGCTTAACTGGCTAAGCCTGTGCTTCTATATCATTCAAGTGGCCTGACGTGCTTCCTTTGGTGCTAATGAGTATTTAAAGTACCCCTTGTAAGAGAACAGGATTGTGTCCTCATAAAGTGCTGATGAGGGAGAGTCATGCAAATTCCTTCTGCCCCAGCTGCTGCCCTTGTGAATATAACAGATGACCTGGTTCTTGAGTTCTGAAAGGGATTATCTGATGTGGTGCATTCTAACTCTTATCAGGTTGACGCTGTGCGAGTGTCTTCATGACCTGATTTGTACCCTGTCAATTGGGTTCACATCAAGAAACAAATCTGCATATTCTGTTTGGAGGAGTCCTAGAGAGGCCCCTAACAGATGATCCTGGTCACCAACACGGAGGTCAAATGTTCTGGTATGCCAAACTGGATGCACACCTCCCATACCAAGAGGGCAAGGCACGAAGAGGAAGAAGCGGAGTCAACATCCCCTAATTCCCCTTGTTGCCCCAAGTTTGAAGTGTCAGAGGCTTCAAAAGAAGAGGAAAACCAGTCTGAAAGTCCATAGTCTCCATCAGACGAGCATCATCCAGGATAAGAGCCAAGTGACAGTGCTGTTATTCCAGTAACTACTGAGATACCAACCACTAGAATGAGAATACACATTCACTGGTAAAGCGAAAACTCATGGAAAGCTAAAATTAACCTGCAGCAGCTCATGTTGCAAGAGGCAGAAGGCAATGTGGGACACCGAAGTTCCATCTCGGAGATCGAATCAGCTTCATCAGAACCCGAGATTCCAAGCACTTCTAATGGTCCAACTGAGGAAGGCTGGCCGAGACCTACAACCACCTGAAAGAAAATCTTGAAGGCTAAGAGAAGACCAGAGATGATTAGAGAAGAAAGTGAGTTAGAGGAACCCGAACAGGCCAACCAGACTTACATTGTGGATGAAAGTCTGGACTTAACCAGTACCAAAAGACCCACAAGGGAGAGAATGGCCAACAGGAAGTATTCAGGCCCAGATTGCACATATCTTGTAAAACTTAAATTTGGCTCTGATGATTACCTTACTGACATTGACGAACCTACCTGAGACTAAGACAAGCCACACCAAGAGCATATCCATGTTGATCACTGACAAACATTGAAAGAACAGTCACAGAGTAAGGGTATTGGTCGGAGGTTGGTAGCTCCTTTAGGCCTTCAGTTGATGCAGAATAAAAATCCCAGTAGCTTTTGAGATAGGGTAGTGAGGATAGGATAGTGTTTAGAGGACTATTTTTCATTGAAAATCCTGACTATTGCCTTGGTATGATTTAAGTTAACTTGTTGCAGCATCGCTGCAAACTTTTTTTTTTAGGTTTGGCAGTTACCATTTTTGTTTCTATGTTTGGATGGCTGTTGGATGTTTTACTGCTAAGAGGGAATATCACTTGTGTTCTGACAAATTCCACCCTTGAATCTGTAGTCAAAACACTCGCACACGAGAGTAAGGTCTCACATGTCCCACAGCATGAGAGTGTTTATGGTTATAATGTATATTATCAAATGCTAGCTGAATATGTGAAGGTTATGGAAGTAAATAATTTTTTTGTATGCTCTTACCTTCCACCCTCCACGGCTCTTACCTTCCACCCTCCAAGGCTGAGGGAACAGCAAATCTTACTTCTTTTATTGCTCTGTTTTCTTAAATCTCTTTTACCAATAAGGCTCAATTACATTGTTTTATTACGATTTTGATGGTCCAGTAGAAGATGTGTCAATCGTAATCTGTGCTATAGCCGCCTATGTTAATCCTAATGCAAGCAGGATATAGCATGCTATAGTTCATATGTAGTGTTTGTAGTTTCTTTTGGACTGAGAGAAAGAGTTTCCTGGCTTTCTGGACTTATAGGGTAAAGTCAGGATATAGTGAGTTTCAGAGTCAGAGTATAGCATTGTTCAAAGTTCCTTTGCCTTATGCAGGGCTGCATCGCTATGTCTGTAATTTAGGAACCTTACAGTAACTGGCCCAGCACAAGTTATCGTCCGATACCAAGACAGTTAAGCAGTGTGAGAAATTAGATTTTTGGTTGACTGGAAAGTGAGCCCTGGTCAAGCAACAACCACAATCCTTGTCAGGGTGAGGCACAAGCCAACCCTAAATTAACCTGTGCTCAACCCTCTGGTAGCTTGGCACAGAGCACTCAGGCTTAAGTTAGATGCAATGTGTAAAGTATTTGTGCAACATTTCAAACAGTAATAAAGTGAAAACACCACCCAGAAAGGACCCCACAACACGTCAGACAAATAGAACTTTCCTTACAAAATAAAACAAGACCAAAATGACAAAAATCCAATCAGTAGAACTGAAGGTATGCAACTCTAAAGATTTTAGTGAAAATAGCGACAAAATGCACAAAGCACCAACGGTGGTCATCTCGTCGTGTCAAACCAGGACAAAGTCACACGTTCAGGCTACAGGGACCCAGTTAGGACCGCTTAACAGAGTACCTTAAATCCTGGTTTGCAGAGCATTGCCAGGATCTGCGTCGAAAATGCGCTGTGCAGCTGATGTGATGCATTGGTTCTGAGATGCAGTGCGGTTGTGATGTGAGGATCCCATTGACTGGGCTTGCGATGCGAAGTCCGGCACTGAGAATGCGGCGCGGTCAGATCGATGCATCAGTTCCGGGAAGCTGCGAGGCTGCAATGGGATGTCCTTGGTCATCATCGAGGCTGCCGTTGACATGGGATGTGAGGGCCTGTGCCAAGGATATCTCGCTCAGCAGTGGCTCCAGAGGGATTGCGGGCTGCGGTTGTGATGTGGGTCTTTGCGACGATCCAATCCAGGCAGCAGCAGTGATGCATCGGTTCTGCTCAGGGTTGCACCACACAGCAGAGGAGATGTGTTGGTTCCGCTGGATCCACCGAAGCTAGCAAAGTACCTTAAGCCCACTTCCAATGGGCCAGGACTGTGGTGGTACCACTTGGCAGGATTTACTCACAGATGGAAAAGTCCGGGTGCAGGTGCAAGGTTGTTGTAAGCCTGTTATGTCCCTGATGCTTCAGATATGGAGGCCAGCAAGCTAGCCCTTGGAGTCACTGTGGATTCTGGTCTCAAGAGGTGCAGGTCGAGTCCTTCTCACCCAGTCAAGAGGGCAGCAGGTCAGTACAGCAGGGCAGCAGTCCTTCAGAGCAGAAGTCTAGCAGAGGGGCAGTCCTTTCAGCTGTACAGCAGCCCCTCTTCCTGGCTGAGTATCCACAGGTCCAGAAGTGTACTGAGGTGGTGGTGACTGAGGTCCACTATTCACACCCAGTTGTGCCATTAAAGTGGAGAGAAGCTCCTAGAGTCATGCCTTTGAAGAGCACTGGTGCCCTGCCTTCCTGGCCCTGACTCCAGACTAACTACAGGGAGTATGCAGCCCTTTGTATGCAGACAGGACACAGTCTATTTGTGTGTAAGTGGGGCTGGGCCCAGTTCCCCCCTCCCATCCTGCCAGTGATGGCTCATCCAGTCACACCTAAGCTACCCATTGTGTGTGGCTGTCTAGGAGGAATACACAAAGCCCAAATGTCAACTACACCCAGTCGTGACCCAGAGACGGGGTTGCAGGCACCAATGGCTAAGGCAAGAAATTGCCAACTTTCTAAAAATTGAATTTTCAAAACTGCAATTTAAAATCTGACTTCACCATAAGTTAGGATTTTTCATTTAAATTCCAGATGCCAAACTTGAACTGGTTATCTGTTCTCATTTGGAAATTACACTTATAAAATGTAATAAGGTAACTTGAATGTTATCCTAAGGGAGAGGTAGGCCTTACTGTAGTGAAAAACTAATTTAAGAGTATTTCACTACCAGAACATGTAAAACGTAAGAGTACATGTCCTACTTTTCAAATACTTATTACCCTCCCCTCTAGGCTGTCCAGGGCCTACCCTATGGGTGACTTATATGTTCAAAAAGGAAGGATTGGGCCTGCCAAAAGGTTTACTTTGGAAGGTCAAAATGGCAGTTTAAAACTGCACGCACACAGGCTGCAATGGCAGGCCTGGGACATGCTTAAAGTGCTACTTTGGGGGCACAATCATTGCTGCAGGCCCACTAGTTGCATTCAATTTACCAAAGGCTGTGGGCACAGATAGTGCCACTCCGCTAGGGACTTATAAGTAAATTAAATATGCCAACTTGATAAAAGCCAGTCTAAAATGTTTTAAGGAATGACCACAAGCACTTTAGCAATGGTTAGCAGTGATAAAGTGTGCAGAGTCCTAAGGCTAGCAAAAACAAAGTCACCAACAACAGGAGTTCTGAGGGCCAAAAGTTATCGGTAAAGCCACGACAAAGATGCCAGGTCTAGCAAGCAGCAGTCTGAATTTTAATATCCATCTTGTGGATCCATCTTGGGCTGTATGCTGTAGGCTTGTGAAGATCCCCTGGAGTCATTACACACCCCACAGCAGCTCCATAGCTCACCGTCCGTCAAGTCTTTAATTTCTTTGAAGCCAGTGAAGCATTTGACTAGGCCCCATCCCGAAAGGATCTTTGTAGCCGGCTGACGTCACTTTTTCACCTTCTCCAGGTTAATCACTGCTCACTACACCATGTCAGGCCAGTGGCGTAAAGAAACTTGAGGGGGCCCCCCTGCAAGGTACGTGGAGGGCCCCCCTCCGGATTTTCGCAGGAGCTCTCCTGCCGAAGTGCTGTGCCGACGGGGCCCCTTGGAGCTTGGGGCCTCCCCGCACCGTTGGGGCTGCGGGGGCCTGTGTTACACCCCTGAGTCAGGCCCCATCACAGGCTCAGCTCACTAGAACCTCTCCATGGTGTCTGGGATCGATGGGCGCTCTGATATTTTTCAGCCTCAGTCACCGGAGTCAGGGCATACGCAGGCCGAGCCAGGCACCTTCGCTCCCTAGTTGGCTTCTTTTCTCTGCTTACCACATCAGATGCCTTTTAGCAGTGCAAGTGTTATTTAAGCCAGTATGGAATAAGATGGTGCAATTTTTGGGAAATAATGGGCTGATTGTTATTGTAGCTGGAGGAGCTGCTCTAATGCGTGTCTATCTCAGAGCATGGCAAGCTCCACCACGAAATGGGACTTTTGAGTTAGAGTAGGATTCTGTCAAAATTTTTTTTTAAATTAAACCATAAAACACATGTGAAAAGATTCCCCTGCATGGGGAAAAACATAGCAAACACAAGGAGATGATGGACGGAACGCTGAAACTTTTCAAACACTCACCCCCAGTCACAGATCTGGGTTGAATCCATCATCGTTCTTTAGCTCACTTCGCCACCCCAGTTCAGACACAGCTATATGCAAATCAGTCTTGACCCTGTGCCTCATGGAAACAGTCCAGCCCGAACTGCCAAGCCATGTCTTCCCTGGACCGGAAACAAGCATCCTGGGACTGGTTTCGGGCTAACAGCCCTCATCAGCCAGGCTAGCTTGAATCCAGTGGCAAAGTGAGCAAGGGACCCACGTCTGGGCATACCCTGCCAACTTAGGGCAAACAAAGCAAACACAAGGAGATGATGGACGGAGCGCTGAAACTTTTCAGACACTCACACTCACTCCCAGTCACAGATCTGGGTTGAATCCATCATCGTTCTTTAGCTCACTTCGCCACCCCAGTTCAGACACCGCTATATGCAAATCAGTCTTGACCCTGTGCCTCATGGGAACAGTCCAGCCCGAACTGTCAAGCCATGTCTTCCCTGGACTGGAAACAAGCATCCTGGGTCTGGTTTCAGGCTAACAGCCCTCATCAGTCAGGCTAGCTTGAATCCAGTGGCAAAGTGAGCAAGGGACCCAGGCGTGGCATTTGGCGATGCAGCGCTCACAACAAAATTCGTTTTATTTATTTAAATGTTTACTTACCTGTATTCCTCCGTAATCCGTGGTTTACTACCCCCCACCCTGCCCCTCCCCCACCCCACGTCACCGCCCGGCCGGCACTCCTACCACTGACCGCTACTGTTAATGACGTTTCCATTGTTTTTAGAGGACAGTTCCTCTTTTAGAGCAAAATAAGCTACAGTTAAATACAGAAAATGTCTCTACCTATTTCCATTTCTTAAAAACCTAAAGGAAAATCTTGGCCCTTTTCCATTTGTAGTACAGATTAATGTTCCTGGAGCTTTCTATTTCCCCTCTGTACAGACTCTGAGTTTGTACATAACACCACTGTCTTGATTTTGCTGGGCCTCAACCATCATACCTACGTCTTCCCAGCGTACACTAGCTTCGAGTACGAAAATAATTACCTTCAAGTCCCTTTCTCTGGTTCAATGCACCATGCTTTTGGCTCATTAAATATGGGTAAGAGGTTTGTGCCATATGGCCCTATTCTGATATTAAGATCGGCCTCCATGGCCAGCGCTGGACTGCAGCCCAAAACCAGCCCTAGCAAAAATGTTCAAAGTTGAGTTTGTAACTACAATAAGGCCATCTTGGCATGGTTGGGTCAAGACACAACCCACCCTAATCTCAAAGCAGCTCTCAAAATGCAAGCCTCAGGGGAAATACCTCAGTAACATAATGTCCATCCGGCCCAGTCCATGGCCCTTCTGATCATCCTGCTCTTTTGACGCTCCTGCCTTTGCCAGTGTTCCTTTTCTTACTAGGATGTTACCTTCAGAACCTTATTGTTTCTCGTTTGGCGCTGTACCTCTCATCAGTTACTTTACTGTAAAAAGCCCACCTTTTTGCAAATGTATGGCTCCTTGATGTTGTGGTACCACAGAACCCCTATTCCCTACCGGTAGAAGGCGACTCTAGGTCAGATTCCATATAGAACTGTATTGAGTTCTTTGTACTTATTATGATTTGTACGCTTTAGTACTAAACTTACTGATGGCATATTTCATGCATATTGCCTATTAATTCCTTATATAAAATTACAAACGACATCTCTTGTCTGTCATTCTTATAAGAATGTTTCAGCATTGATTACTGGACTTGATTAAATTAGTATTAGGGGCGGTTCCAATCGGGGAACACCAAAGTCTGCATAGGGACGACACCGCTCTCGGTCCTAAATGTTTGCGTGCCATGTGGAGTATTACCATTTAGGATAAATTTGTGCAATGACAAATCTGGTAGCAGAAATGATGGTCCCGGGTGGAGCCGCCCAGTTATTGACAACCAAATTGGCTATAGAACCGAGTACTGCACCTCCATGGTTCAGCCGGTTTCCCTCCAAAATCTTAATTGACCCAGTTCCAAACCGGAGCCTTGTTCTGGAAAGGAGAGGTGGATGAGGAAGAACGAAGTGAGTAACAATAGGGGTTGCATGCATCAGCTGCAGAGCAGTGCATGTTGGGAGTTGTAGTAGGATCATTGTGGAGGAATGCAGAGGACAGATTTTGGGAGTAATTATTATGTGGCCTTGACCTTCGGATTTGTGGGAACGTTAGTTATTGTGTTCTTGATGATATTCTTTGATGTTTATAAATTAATAAATGTATGAATTGTTATAGACATGGTAGAAGCCTAAAGAGAGGTATTGAACTGGTGAACATTGAACGGATTTGACCTCTGGTCTCTTACCTGAAGACTTGCTTTTAATTTCCTTGTATTTTGCACTTGCTGTGCAATCGGGAGGTGCCTGGCTCCCGCAACGTGGGCGCCATATTAGATAGGGATAGTCAGAGCCTTTGGATCGCCATTTTAAACTTTTGGTTTTATTGTAGCTGCACCTTACGTGCACCCGGGAGGTGCCTGGCTCCCGCAACGAGGGCGACATATTTGACAGAGTTAGTAGGAGCATTTGTTTGCGATTTTAAAAACCTCTTTTGATTTTTTTGTAAACCACACCCTAAGTGCACCCAGGAGGTGCCTGGCTCCCGTAACGTGGGCGCCATATTTAGCTAGTGTTAAATGGGCGCATCGTTGTGTTTCCTAGGTTTCCTTTAATATTGCTTTCTAAAGTTCATGTATCAGCTGGTTTGGCAGCTGAGCGCCTTAGTTGCACTTTGCATTGGCCTGTAATTAGAGCGGAATTCGGGATACGCCCCCTCCCATTTGGGAGAGTACTTAAACATGGTCACAGCGTATCCGTGCAGCGGGCGCGCCGGGGGCGCACCGAAGGCGCGCGAAAGGCAAGCCCGTCTGTGCCTGTCCGCGCTCGGCTCTCGCTCAGCGCCAGCCACTCTGCCTATTTTTTTCCATCCACGCAGTTGCAGACTCGTTTCTCTAGAGAGGAATTATTAACGCTTACCCCAAGAGGTAAGTCAGCTGCGGATTGTCCTGAAGTTAGCATGGAGGGGAGTGTGTTGCATCAAGTATGTCCTGTTTGCAGGAACACGCTCCCCGTATTTATTGGGCAGGGAGTCAGAAAGGAAGAAATGCCTTAAGTTAATGTAGTTAAACACAGTAGTACTGTAAGATCAATAGGTTGTGCCTTACTGAACGCCAGATCTCTAGTTAAGCATAGTCATGAATGTGTGGAATTTTTAGAAAGCCATGATTGTGATTTAATTTTTATAACAGAAACATGGACTGATTTGGCCTCTGGTCCCAGCTTAGTCGAGGTTACGCCCCCTGGTTACGGTATTTTAACACTTGTCAGGAAAGACGGGAAAAGCGGGGGTTTAGCCATTCTCTATCGAGCATCTTTCGTTGTTACTTCGGACTCCTTAACCTTGCCTGGGTGTGAGGCACTATCATTTACTGTTCAATTAAGCGCACAACAAAATTTTAAGGGCATCTTAGTGTACCGCACCCCAGGCCCGAGAGGTACTTTTAATGATAATCTACAATATCTTTTAGAAGACCAGCTAGATGCTTTGAGCATTACAGTGTAAGGGGATTTTAATTTCTACTTAGAAGCTATGAAGGAGGCGGACACAGTTAATCTCCTGGATATTATGGAGAGTTTTGGACTTCCACAACGGGTGAAGGATCTGACCCATCGGGTGGGACATACTCTCGATGGGATCTTTTCACACAATCCTTCACTCGTAGTTAAAGATATCCTGCCTCTCGTTCGGTCAGACCATTCGGCCATTATGTTTAAAGTTGGACTGTTGGAGTCTGAGTCCCAAACTGGCAGAATAGCCAGAAGTAGAGCGAAGAGTGCCTGGAACAGGGTTAACCAACAGACATTGCAAGGGAATCTCAACCGGATTATGGGGAGAACGCAGAGGTAAATGCCTCCCTTTATAATCTTTGGCTGGGAAAAAATAGTTCACAACTAGCCCCTTTGATCTTGATTCGTTCGAAACGGAACCATCCTTCAGCCCCATGGTATTCAGATAAATTGAAGGATGGTAAACTAAGCTGTAAAAAACAAGAACGTATTTGGAGATCAGCTTACAATCCAGTGGAAGGGATAAAATATAAACATAGCTTGAGTAAATATAAGGAAATGATTAGGAGTGAAAAAACATTATATTTCTCACAAAAAATGCATAGTGTAAAAAATTCTTCTAAGGAACTATTTAGCACGGTGTTAAAGCTCACCTCGCCTCCCATTCCTAAAGCTGTGCCAACTCAAGATTTGTGCGATAAGATCGCTAAACACTTTGTTCACAAGGTGGAAAGCATCTTTAATGAAGTTGGTAGTTGCGGCACGAGAGCGAATTCCATCAGCCCGAACACTGAACCAGCAGCAAATAGATCAGCTGAGGAATTCTGTTTTGAGAATTTTGTGGATCTTGACAAGGGACAAGTGATGGACCTCATTGATAATTCAAAGTCAGGTCCACCAATTGATCCTTGCCCCGTGACAGTGGTAAAACTGGCACAAGATATCGTAGCGGATAATTTGGTAAAAGTGTTCAATGTAATTTTTAAGACAGGAGTGTTTCCCAGAAAATGGAAGAGGGCATCAATTTTGCCTATCCTGAAAACACCTAATTTAGATGCGGCAGATGTTAACAACTATCGCGCGATATCACGTTTGCCATTTCCGGCTAAACTTTTAGAGAAAGCCATGAATAAGCAACTGATGGATTATATTAACGTACATGGTTGCTTATATGAATCACAACATGGCTTTAGGACTGGGCACAGTACGGAGTCAGCCCTGATTAAATCCGAAGAGGAAAATAGGAAGGCTCTTGGTAATGGAGGTAGGGCCACCCTTATCTTATTAGATTTATCGGTGGCCTTCGATACTGTGCACCACTCAATTCTGATCGATAGGTTAGCAGGTATTGGAGTACAGGGATCAGCACTTTACCTGTTGAAATCCTTCTTAGAAGACAGATCGCAATTTGTGGCGATGGATCCTTTTTAAATATAACCCTTTTCAGCTCCCATGTGGAGTGCCACAGGGTTCTTCAATAAGCCCCAACCTTTTTAACGTTTATATTGCAGCCCTGGCCCCAATCATAAAATCTTTCTGCTTTTCCATTACCTCTTATGCCGACGATACCCAAATCGTCATAGCAGTCATGAAACAACCAACCCCCATTAGTAAACAGTTTAATGATTGTATGTCAGCTGTAAGCCAATGGATGAGTTTGAATAGTTTGAAACTGAATTCAAATAAAACGGAGGTGTTTTTTTTTGGCAATGACCCTTCTTTTTGGTCTCCGGAATGGTTGCCAACGAACCTAGGTGATCTCCCGAAACCAGTGGAAAAGGCCAAAAACTTTGGGGTTATTGTAGATAATAGACTTACCTTTGCTAAACAGATTAATGCCATTTCCTCATCCACTTTTTTCATTTTAAGAAAAATTATAAAGATTCTGCCTTTTATTCCAGGAAATTATCAAAAACTTGTTATATCAGCCTTGAAATTGGCCAGACTAGACTACTGTAATGTCCTTAATCTTGATATGCAGCCCCAACATCTGAGCAAACTTCAGTTTTTGCAGAATACTGCATCGAGAGTTCTCACTCGTACGCCAAAAAATGTCTCGGTTAGGAATACCATTAAACAGTTACACTGGTTGCCAGTTAGGGAGAGGATTCAATTCAAAGCCTTGTGCATTGCGTACAAGGCTTGGCATAATATTGGACCGCGGGACCAAGCTCTGCACTTTAGTGGGTACTCGCCCAGTAGGGAACTTAGATCCTCTAATTCTAGAACCTTGTGGGTACCTATATTTAAAAAATCAAGTGGGGGGGGGTAGAAGTTTTTACCTCGGTAACATCACCATTTGGAACAAACTCCCTCTGTCTATCCGTTCTGCCTCGTCCCTTCTGGAATTCAGACGAGAATTGAAAACCTGGCTCTTCAGCAGATCTGACTATTGGTAATGTTTCAGATTTTCTCGGATCCGATTAATGGTTAGCGCCAGGACACCGGTTGGTAACAGTGCACTCTATAAGTCCCCCTAACATTAACATTAACTTGCCTGCTGAGGTGAGGTGTGCTGTGAAATGATATCAGTTGCACCAAGACAGGTATGTAATCTTTTCTTGCACAATTATACTAATTGAACATGGTAGCGGCTCATTCCTTAGTACAAGGGAGTGAACACGGCAAATATAGTGACTTTCACAAGACAGGGGTTCACTGTTGAATGAAAGCAGATAGTATTCTTACAGCTGTAGAAGATTTTCTGTTTAGTTGAAGCAGGCAAATAATGAAAATTCATGAAAAGTGATTTAGAAGCATTCTGGCCATATTCAGGTGTTGCGTCATTAAGGTTCTACGCAGGGACTGGCTGGTGAACGCCGTAGCCGTGCAGTGATAGGGTGACCTTTGACAGAGACGCGCTGGTATTGGCAAATGGATTGTGAACCCAGTAGTGTGGAGAAAGTGAGTGATTGGAATAGAGAGTGACTGAGTGTTCGTCAGAATGGGAGACCTGTTGTCAAAGAAGGAAAAAGACGTAAACAAGGAGGAAAAGTTTCCCTCTGAAAGTACCCCATTTATGGAGATGATGGCCAATAAAGGGTTACACACATGCATGTGGGTTCACCAGTGGCACGAATACACATCCAAGGATGGAATGTGTGAAGAATGCCAGGGGCATCTGGGTGTACAATGATGGGAAACCAGTTCTCCCTGATTCCCTGTTGCCAACAGTAGTGCGGAACATGCATTATCGAACACATGTGGGGAGAGATGGGATGAGATCCACGTTCACATTCTACCGGTATAACCCCTATTTCCGATTGATGACAGAAAACTGGTGCCAGCGTTGCACCACTTGCCAGTAACAAAATGTCGGCAAAAGAGTTATGGTGACCATGAGCCACATTGGAATGTCTGATGGTCCCTTAAACTGTCTCCAAACTGATTTTGTGGAGATCCCCTGCTGCAACCAACTGAGGTATATAATCATCATCATGTGTCTCTTTTCACAATGAGGTGTACCACATCAGAAAATGCAACAGCCTAACTGTTGCCAAATTACTGCTGTGGGTGTTGATACCGCAAATTGGGATGCCAGTTCATCTTGAATCAGATCAAAGAATACACTTTAAGAGTGAGGTAATGCAGTTGCTGTGTACAGCCTTAGGGATTGATCAGAGATTCCACTGTAACTACAGGCCTGAAGCATCAGGCATCATAGAGAGATGGAATGGACCAATCAAGGCTTAACTGGCTAAGCCTGTGCTTCTATATCATTCAAGTGGCCTGACGCGCTTCCTTTGGTGCTAATGAGTATTTAAAGTACCCCCTGTAAGAGAACAGGATTGTGTCCTCATAAAGTGCTGATGAGGGAGAGTCATGCAAATTCCTTCTGCCCCAGCTGCTGCCCTTGTGAATATAACAGATGACCTGGTTCTTGAGTTCTGAAAGGGATTATCTGATGTGGTGCGTTCTATCTCTTATCAGGTTGACGCTGCTTCTCCTGCTGTGCGAGTGTCTTCATGACATGATTTGCACCCTGTCAATTGGGTTCAGATCAAGAAACAAATCTGTATATTTTGTTTGGAGGAGCACTAGAAAGGCCCCTAACAGGTGATCCTGGTCACCAACACTGAGGTCAAATGTTCTGGTCTGCCAAACTGGATGCACACCTCCCATACCAAGATGGCAAGACACGAAGAGGAAGAAGCTGAGTCAACATCCCCTAATTCCCCTTGTTGCCCCAAGTTGGAAATGTGAGAGCCTTCAGGAGAAGAGGAAAACCAGTCTGAAAGTCCACAGTCTCCATCCGACGAGCATCATCCAGGATGAGAGCCAAGTGACAGTGCTGTTATTCCAGTAACTACTGAGATACCAACCACTAGAATGAGAATACACATTCACTGGTAAAGCGAAAACTTATGGAAAGCTGAAATTAACCTGCAGCAGCTCATGTTGCACGAGGCAGAAGGCAATGTGGGACACCGAAGTTCCATCTCGGAGATAGAATCAGCTTCATCAGAACCGGAGATTCCAAGCACTTCCAATGGTCCAACTGAGGAAGGCTGGCCGAGACTTACAAGCACCCGAAAGAAAATCTTGTAAACTAAGAGAAGACCAGAGATGATTAGAGAAGAAAGTGAGTTAGAGGAACCAGAATAGGCCAACCAGACTTACATTGTGGATGAAAGTCTGAACTTAACCAGTACCAAAAGACCCACAAGGGAAAGAATGGTCAACAGGAAGCATTCAGGCCAGGATTGCACATATCTTGTAAAATTTAAATTTAACTATGATGATTACTTTACTGACATTGACGAACCTCCCTGAGACTAAGACAAGCCACACCAAGAGCATATCCATGTTGATCACTGACAAACATTGAAAGAATAGTCACAGAGTTAGGGTATTGGTCGGAGGTTTGTAGCTCCTTTAGGCCTTCAGTTGATGTAGAATAAAAATCCCAGTAGCTTTTGTGATAGGGTAGTGAGGCTAGGATAGTGTTTAGAGGACTATTTTTCATTGAAAATCCTGAAGATTTCCTTGATATGATTTAAGTTAACTTGTTGCAGCATTGCTGCAAATTTTGTTTTTAGGTTTGCCAGTACCATTTTTGTTTGTATGTTTGGATGGCTGTTGGATGTTTTTCTGCTAAGAGGGAATATCACTTGTGTTCTGACAAATTCCAACCTTGAATCTGTAGTCAAAACACTCGCACACAAGAGTAAGGTCTCACATGTCCCACAGCATGAGAGTGTTGATGGTTATAATGTATATTATCAAATGCTAGCTGAATATTTGAAGGTTATGGAAGTAAAGAATTTTTTTATATGCTCTTACCTTCCATCCTCCACGGCTGAGGTAACAGCAAATCTCCACTTACTGTTGTCTTACTTCTTTTATTGCTCCTTTTTCTTAAATCTCTTTTACCAATAAGACTCAACTACTGTCATGGTGGTGGCGGGTATGAGCTATTCCCGTATGAATGGGAAGCGAGTGTCTGAAAAACTACGAATCCCAGAGTCCCCTGGGGTTGTAACAGGAAGTCATCCTAGAGGTCAGCAGTGGAACGAGGGCAGAATATAAGCCCCCTCGGTTATGCTGACCTGGTGCTTGTCGTTCTTATCCTTTGGATGTTACCCGGAGACTCGCCTGCTTCGTTTCCTGTTATTCCAGAGTCTCATTACTCCCAGCGGCTTGTGGCGGTGAGAAATAGCAACTGCGGCACCTGCCGCCCCCTTTGTCTTTTCGTTTTTGTTTTCTATGTGCTGGATGTCGGCGCAGGATTGTGTAACTTTGCTGGCGGATTCCGGCTGTTGAATCCGTGCATTCAGCTGCTCGAGTTCGGACTCTATGAAGGACTCTGCTCCGTCCTCGGCTTTCCGATCGACGGCACTTCACACTGGTAATTAACGGAGCTTGTGAGCACCACTGGAGACTGTTAGTGATTCGCTCCAAGCCCCGTGCCTGTTCTTGCCATGTTTATTATTTACACATTGCCTGAGGATTAGCTGGTGATTAGCGGCTGTGTTAGTTGGATTTTACCCTGTATTCGTTTCTGTGCTTCATATTTGTGATTTTCTGTGAAGCAAGACTTCCCCAGAATGTCGTACATGAAGCACACGTGATACCCATTTACCTACTCCTCACTGCTTGATGACTGTGAGTATGAATGTGCATTGTGGTGTGCTATTACACAGTGGGAAAACCCTATAGGTGTGTTGCGCTTATCCCTGTTTCCTCTCTTGCATGCAGGGTCTCTCCGCTCCCGTAGAGGTTCTCCTGGGTCCTGAGGTTCTGTGTAGACACAAGGAGGTCCGGACCAGAGCCTCTACAAGCCCAGCAGTGTTTTTTGTTTTATCCACTTCCCCTTTTCCCCGACACGGTAGTGATCTCTCTGTTTTACTATCTGTGTGGCAGCGTATAAGGGAGGAGGGGTTTCGGCAACAATCAATCATCCCTGCTGGCCGTCTGAGCAGGTTAGTGGTTACGTCTGTCTACCTGTTCCGACAATTACATTGTTTTATTAAGACCTTGATGGTCCAGTAGAAGATGTGTCAGTTGTAATCTGTGCTATAGCCGTCTATGTTAATCCTAAGGCAAGCAGGATATAGCATGCTATAGTCCATATGTAGTGTTTGTAGTTTCTTTTGGACTGAAAGAAAGAGTTTCCCGGCTTTCTGGACTTATAGAGTAAAGTCAGGTTATAGTGAGTTTTCAGAGCCAGAGTACAGCATTGTTCAAAGTGTTAGGAAACCACTCACCTAAAAACCAGGTTGTTCCTTTGGGGAGATGAGACGCTGGCTCCCAATACCCCCAAGGCCCTACCTCCGCCAAAGAAAGAATCCCAGGGGAAAGGGGAATTGGATAAAATATAAAAGGAGAGATAACAAACACAGCAGTTTCTGGTTTGGCGCACTTCTGATGACCTGACAAGCTTCTTCTTCCTTCAGCACTGTCTGGTACTATTTGTAGTATGGTATGTTTATCTAAACACCAAACGATATACAACTGTTCAGTTATATGTCCTAATTGTTATCATATTACACAACACAATAATCATCAAATGTCTATGATTTCTGTATACCTCTCAAAACAGTCTACGACCCTTATAGACTGTATCTGCTTTTCCAAATATTGTTGGGATTACTCCTTAAATGAAATTACTTAATTTATTCATGCACTGAAGAAAGAAACAAGAAAAATTAGCTTTCACACTAACAACCAGTTTGATCACAGGGTTAAACAATATTGCTTACTGTCTTTAACCAATGTCCTCATTCAAATAGAATTCCGGTTTTCAAAAGACGACAAGCGTTATATGCCAAAAGAATAGTTCTGGTCCATGGATTAATGTTCGTTCACAGAAGTTTCCCTTATGCATAAGATTAAGGTTTAAAAGTACCTGATTGTTCCTGGAACTGCATCGGCAAGACGCGAATACAGAAAGAAATACCTTTGTTTAACTTTGTCTGTTTTCTTTTTCCTTACAGCTCTCGAGAGAAACCGGAAATGATGCGGGACTCCGGAAGGTTGTCCAGGCAACTGAAGTCGGAGAAGGCAGGAACCTCTAGACGTCTGGGAGGGGAAGACAAGGTCAGGAACTTGAAGCCAGAGAAGAAAGGAGCCGGAGACCTTCACACGCTGGATTGCAGGTAAGAGGAAGAAACAACGAGGCCAAGCGCTTCTGTTGTTGAACCAATTCTATTTATAGTTCTGGGATGGGTGGGGTTCTACATGTGCAGACGGTGTATGACTCATCACTAACTGATGCTGAATGTGCATGACTCATGGTGTATGACTCATCACTAACCAATGCTGAATGTGCATGACTCATCGTTTAACCGGCAAGTGTATCACATGGAAAAAACAATGTTACAGCACAGTGGGGAAGAAGTTGAAGAGTTCAGTTTACAGTTGTGCCACAAGCAATTTGTACATTTGTACACAATGTCTACAGTTGCCCAATATCACTCAGTTTTTTAACACAGAATAAATACATTAAAACAAGGCAAATAATGTCACTATGTCCCTATTCAATGAGTATGTGCATGACCATAAACCTCCCCCATTGTTCTCACATGTTTCAAGCATTGGTCAGAATTGCGCAATTCCTAACAGTCGCCCCTCTCAAAGGGCGTCCTACCGGACGTGGTTTATGGGGACATCTAAGATGAAACTGGCGTATCAACCTTGGTGCATTAACAAAAGATCCTGGTTCCCATGAATTCTCACTAGCATCATAACCTTTCCAGGCTATTAAATAATATAAACGACCATGCAATCTTTTTGAATCAAGAATACGTTGGACTTCGTATTCCAAATGACCTTCTACAGGAATTGGTGGAGGAGGGGGTTCTTTTCTGGTTTCTAGATTAAAGAATTTTAATAAGGATACATAGAAGGTAGGGTGCACAGGCTATTCGGGGGGTAATTCTAATTGAACTGTGACTGGAGTAAGAATCTTTAGAATTGAAAAAGGTCCAATATATCTAGGTTGTAACTTTCTTGGGCCTGCAATTTTTAGGTGTTTTGTGGAAAGCCAGATTTTGTCTTCTACCTTATACTTTGGTGTGGGTTCTCTTTTGTTGTCTGCTTGTTTTTTCATACTTTCCTTATACTTATTTAAATGGATTTTAGCCTGCTCTTGAATATCTAATACTTGTTGTAAATGCTCAGTGACGGCAGGAATAAAAGAAGGTGCAATGGAAACTGGTAAAGCCCTAGGATGATGTCCTGTTTGGAAATAAAATGCAGTGCAATGAGTAGCTACATGGGTACTGTTTGGCAATGCAGGATCTGTATAAGGGTTTGGTTCATCCGTTCCGTTTGTCCGTCCGTTTCTGGGTGGAAAGCAGTAGATAGTGCTACTTCCGTGTTTAAGTTCTTACACAATTCCTGCCAAAATTTTGACGTAAATTGACCGCTGCGATCAGATATAATTTTGGTTGGTAAACCATGTAGCCGCAATACATTATTTATAAAGATGTTGCTGAATTCAAGTGATGTAGGCAACTTTGGAAGTATTTTTAGGATGCGACAACCATTCGTGTATATCTTGTTTCAGACTTTCTTGTTATAATAAAAGTAGAAAGTCTTGTTCAATCAATCAATCAATAAATCAAGAACTTGTAGAGTGCACTACTTACCCGCGAGGGTCTCAAGGCGCTGGGGAAAAAGGGGGGGGCGCTAATGGTTGAACAGCCAGGTCTTGAGTAGCCTCCTGAAGGTCAGCAGGTCTTGGGTCTGTCGTAGGCTGAGTGGGAGGGTGTTCCAGGTCTTGGCGGTGAGGTGGGAGAAGGATCTGCTGCCGGTGGTTGTTCTTCGGATGCGAGAGACGGTGGCGAGGGCGAGGTCGGCAGAGCGGGCGGTTGGGGATGTAGAAGAAGAGTCGTCTGTTGAGGTAGGCTGGGCCGGTCTTGTGGAGTGCCTTGTGTGCGTGGATGAGGAGTTTGAAGGAGATCCTCTTGTTGACGGGGAGCCAGTGCAGGTTTCTCAGGTGGGGGGTGATGTGGCTGTGGCGTGGTATGTTGAGGATCAGGCGTGCAGAGGCGTTTTGAATGCGTTGCAGTCGTTTGATGAGCTTGGCCGGGGCTCCGCGCAGAGGGCGTTTCCATAGTCGAGTCTGCTACTGACGAGGGCCTGGGTGACTGTTCTTCTTGTATCTGTCGGGATCCACCTGTAGATCTTGCGGAGCATGTGGAGGGTGTTGAAGCAGGAGGAGGAGACTGCGTTGACTTGCTTGGTCATGGAGAGCGTTGAGTCGAGGATGACTCCCAGATTGCGTGCGTAGTCTGTGGGTGTCGGGGCTGCCCCCAGTGTCGTTGGCCACCAGGAGTCGTCCCAGGCTGAAGGGTTGGAGCCGAGGATGAGGACCTCCGTCTTGTCCGTGTTCAGCTTTAGTCGGCTGCTCTTCATCCAATCGGCGACGGCCTTCATTCCTTCGTGGAGGTTGGATTTGGCGGTGAGGGGGTCCTTGGTGAGGGAGAGGATCAGTTGAGTGTCGTCGGCGTAGGAGATTATGTTGAGGTTGTGCTGTCGGGCGATGTGTGCAAGCGGGGCCATGTAGATGTTGAACAGTGTCGGGCTGAGGGATGATCCCTGGGGTACGCCGCAGATGATCTTGGAGGCTTCGGATCGGAATGGGGGGAGGCGGACGCTCTGGGTTCTGCCAGAGAGGAAGGAGGTGGTCCATTCCAGGGCCTTGTCTCGGATCCCTGCGTCGTGGAGGCATGCGCATAGTGTGTGGTGGCAGACAGTGTCGAAGGTGGCGGAGAGGTCCAGGAGGATGAGGGCCGCGGTCTCACCGTTGTCCAGTAGGGTCCTGATGTCGTCGGTGGCGGCGATGAGGGCAGTCTCGGTGCTGTGGTTGCTGCGGAACCCTGACTGGGATGGGTCCAGGATGCTGTTTTCTTCGAGGTATTGGGTTAGCTGTCTGTTGACGATCTTCTCGATGACCTTGGCTGGGAACGGAAGCAGGGAGATGGGCCGGAAGTTCTTGAGGTCTCTCGGGTCCGCCTTGGGTTTTTTGAGTAGGGCGTTGATCTCGGCGTGTTTCCAGCTCTCCGGGAAGGTCGCGGTCTCGAAGGAGAGATTGATGATGTTGCGCAGGTGGGGTGCGATGGAGCTGCTGGCTTTGTTGAAGATGTGGTGCGGGAAAGGGTCTGACGGGGAGCCGGAGTGGATTGTGCTCATGGTCTTGATGGTGTCATCGATGTTCACGTTGGCCCAGGCTGGCAAGGGGTCATGGTCGATGGTGTGCGGAGAGTCGGGTGTGTCGATGTCTGTTGGGGCTGTCTGGGTGTTGAAGCTGTCGTGGATGTCGACGATCTAGCGGTGGAAGAAGGTGGCGAGGGAATCGCACAGGGCTTGCGACGGCGGGATGTCGTTGGTGTTGGAGCTGGGGTTGGAGAGTTCCTTCACGATGTTGAAGAGCTCCTTGCTGTTGTGTGCGTTGTTGTCGAGGCGGTCTTTGAAGGAGGCCCTCTAGGCGGACCTGATGAGGTGATGGTGGTTGTGGATGGCATCTTTGTGGGCTGCGTGGCTGTCCGGTGTCTTTTCACTGTGCCATTTCTTCTCTAGTTTCCGGCAGGTTCGCTTGGAGGCTAGGAGTTCTGGGGTGAACCAGCTGGCTCTCTTGCTGGTGTCTCTGTAAGTGGGTTTCTTCAGCGGGGCGAGGGTGTTGGCGCAGTCGTCGATCCATCGTCTGAGGTTGCGGGCAGCGTCGTCGGTGTTGGAGGGGTCGGTGGGTGGGCTGAGAGCGAGGTTTGCCTGTAGTTGGTCTTCGGTGACTTTGCTCCAGCAGCGGCGGGGGATCTGTTGGGTGCGGTGGTGTGTGGTGGGGTTCTGGAAGGTGAAGTGGATGCAGCGGTGGTCGGTCCAGAGGAGTTCGGTGGTGTGGCTGAAGGAGACGTGGGAGCTTGAGGAGAAGACGGGGTCGAGCGTGTGGCCGGCGGAATGGGTGGGCGTTGTGACGAGCTGCCTCAGTCCGAGGTTGGCGAGGTTGGCGATCAGGGTGGTGGAGTTGCTGTCGTTGTTGTTCTCAAGGTGAAAGTTCAGGTCTCCGAGGAGGATGTAGTCGGTGGAGGTAAGGGCGTGCGTGCTGATGAAGTCAGCGATGGAGTCGCTGAACTGGGGTCGGGTCCGGGGGGTCTGTAGACGAGGGTGCCTCTGAGGGTGGTGTTGGGGTCCGTGTGGATCTGGAAGTGCATGTGTTCGGCGGTGCTGAGAGTGTCGTCGGTGCTAGTCGAGACCCTGATGCTGTTCTTGTGGATTGTTGGTGCAATAATTTTGTCAGCAGGTATAATTGGAGGAATAAGACTTTCATTTTTTGAGTCTGCTGTATGACCAAACCGTGAAAGAATATCTGACTGTATGTGTTTGGAACCTGGTCGATACGTTATTACAAAATCAAAACCGCTAAAGAAATGTAACCATCTCATCTGTTGCGGTGTTAATGCTTTAACTGAACTAAAAAACTGAAGATTTTTATGATCAGTAAATATGGTTACTGGATGCTTAGTCCCCATTAAATGATGGCGCCATTCTGTGAAAACCAATTTTATAGCTAACAACTCTCTCTCCGCCACGGTGTAATTTTGCTCAACAGGGAGCAATTTTTTTGAATAAAAGGCAACTGGGTGTATTTGTCCATTGTTGGGATTTCTTTGGAAGAGCACACCTCCTACAGCGACCTGAGAAGCGTCAGCTTCAACAAAAAAGGAATGTCTGGGTCGGATGTCTTAAAATAGGTGCAGACGTAAATTTCTGTTTTAATTTCAGAAAGGCCTAAGCCGCTTCTTCAGACCATAAGAAAGGTTGTCCTTTTCGCAGAAGTTTAGTGAATGGAGAGACGATTTCCAAAAACTGATGGATGAAACGTCTGTTGAAATTTGCGAAACCTAATACCTTTTGAACTTCTTTAACAGAACTAGGTTCTGGCCAATCAAGTATTGCAGTTATTTTCTTTGGGTCCATCATAATTCCTGTTGGAGACAGGAGGTATCCTAAAAACTCGACAGTATCAGTATTGAAGGTGCATTTTTTCAATTTGATGAATAGATAGTTTTCTTGTAATCTTTTAAGCACAGCCCTGACCTGTTGAATATGTTCATTCTTATTTTTAGAATAAATGAGAATGTCATCCATGTAGACTACTACACAAATGTCAAGAAATTTACTCAATACTTCATTTATGAAGTATTGGAATGCTGCAGGAGCATTACACAGGCCAAAGGGCATGACGGTGTACTCAAATAATCCAAATTTAGTTCTAAATGCTGTTTTCCACTCGTCACCCTCTTTGACCCGTATAAGATGATACGCCCCAGCAGATCCAATTTTGTGTAGATAGTTGAATGCCGTATCTGATCCAAGAGTACAGGAATCAGTGGTAATGGATATTTGTTTTTAATTGTGGCCTTATTTAGTCCGCAATAGTCAATACAAGCCCTCAAGCCTCCATCCTGTTTTGGGACGAAGAAAAGAGGCAGGGAGACAGGTGAGGTGGAATGACGAATGAAACCTAGTTCTAATAACTCATCCAAATACTGTCTTAAGTATTGTGTCTCGGCTTCTGTGAATGCATACACTCGACTAGTAGGTAAATTGGCACCTGGATATAAGTCGATGTGGCAGTCATACGACCTATGTGGAGGTAGGGTAGTGGCCTTCACTGGATCAAAAATATCACTAAAATCTTGGTATTCGACAGGTATTGTATCCAAAGAAGTCGTGGTATTAGCACAATTAATCAAAGCTGTTGACTCTATATGTGCTTCTTGATAGCAATGTGTACGGCAATATAAAGAGTCCAAGATAACTGTTCTTGTCTCCCAATCAATTTTAGGATTGTGTGAAATTAACCATGGAACCCCAAGAATTACTCCAAAAGTGGGTGTGTCAATCAAATCGAAACTGATTTGTTCGGTGTGACCATTCTGACAGACTAGTGTGATAGGAATCGTGTGAGTGGTAATTAAACCGGATGATAACTCAGAGCCATCTACAGCATGGACTGGTTCAGGTTGTGTCTTTAAAACTGTAGAAATACACAATTTCTTAGCTAACTGTATATCAAAAAAATTTCCAGTAGCTCCTGAGTCTAAGAGTACTGAAATTGTGTGTCTTAATTGTACAGTTAAAATGAGGGTGACCTGAGTAGTAAAATGTCGTGGAATATGCGCTACAGTATTTGCTAAATGTTGGGAGATCTGTGGAGTTATTCCTCTCGACAGGGCGACCTCCTTTCCTGACGAGATTTCTCGTTTTCCTGAGTCATGGTAGTGACAAGGTTGACCTTTTTGGAACCTTTTGGCTTAATGGTACAATCTCGGGCAAAATGTCCAGACTTCCCACAATATAAGCACAAATTTAATTTTCGCCTACGTTCTTTTTCTTCAATGGATAAGGGACCCTTTATGCCCCATATTTGCATAGGTTCAGGTTCTGCCATTTTGACTTCTGGCTCTTTTCTTTCTGTCTTTATAGAAATAATTTTACCATCAATACGTGACCTATCACCCTTGTGTTCCCCTAATCGGTGATCCAGTTTCACAACAAGATCTATAAACTCAGAACAGTCATCTGGTAATTCAACAATATGAGCAAGGGCATCTTTTAACTCATCACGTAAACCTCTATAAAATAATGAGGTTAGTTTTTCCTAAGGCCACTGAGTTTCCGTCAATAAACGGTTAAAATTAGTAATATAACTCAGTAAGTCTTTGTTACCTTGTCTGAGATTCAAAAGTTCATTATCGCTTGCTTGCACAAAGGTATGCTTAGCAAATAATTTTGTCATGGTTAATTTAAATGCTGGCCAGTTATATAGAATGGAGTCATTATTATCAATTAGTGGAATTGTCCAATTAGCAGTTACCCCTCCTAAATAGGAAAGAACAAATGCCACCTTACTTGCGTTGGTTGGAAATGTCTGGGGCTTGCAAAGAAAGTGTAATTGACACTGACTAACAAAAACATTGAATTTAGAACTATCTCCCAAAAACTTTCAGGGGCTGCTGAGGGCACAGGACTAGGAACCGCTACTGTAACCTGTACTGGTGGTGAGGAGGATTCTGATGTCGAATACATAGTTGGATTTTTACTCTTTGCACCTGTTTCAAAGGGATTCTCAAAAGGCTTTTGCATAGGGGTATTCCAAGGACTGTCTCTGGGTCTATAGCGTAGTAACTCACTCCGTAATACTGCATTTTCATCTCTTAATTTTCGCAATTCTAAATGTAAAGTCTGCAAAGAATCCTCCATTTCTTGTTGCTTGTTAACATCGCTCATTAGAGCTTGGGCCATGTCTTGAGTATCAATGTGGTCTTGGTCTAGGTCCATATCTCCCAAAAGGAACTTTAGTTTTTGTGGCTTCTGTTAGGAAAACACTCACCTGAAAACCAGGCTGTTCCTTTGGGGAGATGAGATGCTGGCTCCCAATACCCCCAAGACCCTACCTCCGCCAAAGAAAGCAGTTAAAAACACTTTGCGCGAAGAAAGAATCCCATGGGAAAGGGGAATTGGATAAAATAAAAAAGGAGAGATAACAAACACAGCAATCTCTGGTTTGGCGCACTTCTGATGACCTGACAAGCTTCTTCTTCCTTCAGCACTGTCTGGCACTATTTGTAGTACGGTATGTTTATCTAAACAACAAACGATATACAACTGTTCAGTTATATGTCCTAATTGCTATCATATTACACAACACAATAATCATCAAATGTCTATGATTTCTGTATACCTCTCAAAACAGTCTACGACCCTTATAGACTGTATCTGCTTTTCCAAATATTGTTGGGATTATTCTTTAAATGAAATTTCTTAATTTATTCATGCACTGAAGAAAGAAACAAGAAAAATTAGCTTTCACACTAACAACCAGTTCGTTCACATGTACTAGCTATCACAGGGTTAAATAATATTGCTTACTGTCTTTAACCAATGTCCTGATTCAAATAGAATTCCGGATTTCAAAAGACAACAAGCGTTATTTGCCAAAAGAATAGTTCTGGTCCGTGGATTAATGTTCGTTCACAGAAGTTTCCCTTATGCATAAGATTAAGGTTTAAAAGAACCTGATTGTTCCTGTAACTGCATCGGCAAGACGTGAATACAGAAAGAAATACCTTTGTTTAACTTTGTCCGTTTTCTTTTTCCTTACAGCTCTCGAGAGAAACCGGAAATGATGCGGGACTCCAGAAGGTTGTCCAGGCAACCGAAGTCGGAGAAGGCAGGAACCTCAAGACGTCCGGGAGGGGAAGACGAGGTCAGGAACTTAAAGCCAGAGAAGACAGGAGCCGGAGACCTTCACGCGCTGGATTGCAGGTAAGAGGAAGAAACAACGAGGCCAAGCGCTTCTGTTGTTGAACCAATTCTATTTATAGTTCTGGGATGGGTGGGGTTCTACATGTGCAGATGGTGTATGACTCATCACTAACCGATGCTGAATGTGCATGACTCATGGTGTATGACTCATCACTAACCGATGCTGAATGTGCATGACTCATCGTTAAACTGGCAATGTGTATCACATGGAAAAAACAATGTTACAGCACACGTGGGGAAGAATTTGAATATTTCAGTTTACAGTTGTGCCACAAGCAATTTGTACATTTGTACACAATGTCTACAGTTGCCCAATATCACTCAGTTTTTTAACACAGAATAAATACATTAAAACAAGGCAAATAATTTCACTATGTCCCTATTCAATTTGTATGTGCATGACCATAAACCTCCCCCATTGTTCTCACATGTTTCAAGCATTGGTCAGAATTGCGCAATTCCTAACACAAAGTTCCCTTGCCTTATGCAGGGCTGCATCACTATGTCTGTAATTTAGGAACCTTACAATAATTGGCCTAGCACACGTTATCGTCTGCTACCAAAACAGTTAAGCAGTGTGAGAAATTGAATTTTTGGTTGACTGGAAAGTGAGCCCTGGTCAAGCAGCAACCACAATCCTTGTCAGGGTGAGGCACAAGCCAACCCTAAATTAACCTGTGATCAACCCTCTGGTAGCTTGGCACAGAGCAGTCAGGCTTAACTTAGATGCAATGTGTAAAGTATTTGTGCAACATTTCAAACAGTAATAAAGTGAAAACACCACCCAGAAAGGACCCCACAAAACGTTAGACAAATAGAACTTTCCTTACAAAATAAAACAAGACCAAAATGACAAAAATCAAATTAGTAGAACTGAAGATATGCAACTCTAAAGATTTTAGTGAAAATAGCGACAAAATGCACAAAGCACCAACGGTGGTCCTCTTGTCATGTCAAACCAGGACAAAGTCACACCTTCAGGCTACAGGGACCCAGTTAGGCTTGCTTAACAGAGTACCTTAAATCCTGGTTTGCAGAGCATTGCCAGGATCTGCGTCGAAAATGCGTCTTGCAGCTGATGTGATGCGTTGGTTCTGAGATGCAGTGAGGCTGCGATGTGAGAATCCCATTAACTGGGCTTGCAATGCGAAGTCCGGCATTCAGAATGTGGCACGGTCAGGTCGATGCATCAGTTCCCAGGAGCTGCAAGGCTACAATGCGAAGTCCTTGGTCATCATCAAGGCTGCCTTTGACATGAGATATGAGGGCCTGTGCCAAGGATATCTCAGTCAGCAGTGGCTCCAGAGGGATTGCGGGCTGCGGTTGTGATGTGGGTCTTTGCGACAGGTCCAATCCTGGCAGCAGCAGTGATGCATCGGTTCTGCTCAGGGTTGTACCACACAGAGGAGGAGATGTGTTGGTTCCGCTTGATCCACAGAATTTAGCAAAGTACCTTAAGCCCACTTCCAATAGTCCAGGACTGTGGTGGCACCACTTGGCAGGATTGAATCACAGATGGAAGAGTCCGGGTGAAGGTGCAAGGTTGTTGTAAGCCTGTTATGTCCCTGAGGCTTCAGATAGGGAGGCCAGCAAGCTAGCCCTTGGAGTCACTGTGGGTTCTGGTCTCAAGAGGTGCAGGTCCAGTTCTTCTCAACCAGTCAAGAGGGCAGCAGGTCAGTACAGCAGAGCAGCAGTCCTTCAGAGCAGAAGTCCAAGAGAGTGGCACTCCTTTCAGCTGTACGGCAGCCCCTCTTCCTGGCAGAGTATCCACAGGTCCAGAAGTGTACTGAAGTGGTGGTGTCTGAGGTCCAGTATTCACACCCAGTTGTGCCTTTAAAGTGGAGAGAAGCTCCTAGAGTCATGCTTTGAAGTGCACTGGTGCCCTCACTTCTTGGCCCTGCCTCCAGACTAACTACAGGGAGTATGGAGCCCCTTGTGTGCAGACAGGACACAGTCTATTTCTGTGTTAACCCCTTCGCTGCTAGGCCTTTTCCCCCCCTGTGCTAAGCCTTTTTTTGGCTATTTGGGGTAGTGCGCGCTTAGGCCCCTGTAACATTTTGACCACATAAGGTATCCACGCCAAATTTGTGTCCTTTTTATCTAACATCATGGGGATTGTAAAGGTACCCAGGGTTTGTGGATTCCCCTGGAGGGGACCCAGAAATTAGCCAAAATACAGCTAAATTTTGGGTTTTTTGGGAAAAATGCGAAAAAAGGGCTACAGATGAAAGCGTCTTGTTTTTTCCCTGCAAATGGCATCAAAAAAGGGGTTGTGGTGCTGAAATCACCATCTTCCCAGCTTTCAGGGACAAGCAGACTTTTGTCAGAAAACCAACTTTTTTTACACAGTTTTGGCATTTTTCTGGGACATAGCCTATTTTTGCTATTTTGTGTGCTTTCAACCTCCTTCCAGTTAATGGTAAAAATTGGTATGAAACCAATAATGGATCCTGGAAAGCCATACATTTCTGAAAAGTAGACAAAATTCTGAATTCAGCAAGGGGTCATTTGTGTAGATCCTTAAAGTGTTCCTTATAGAAACTAACAGTTAAATAAAGGAAAAATTGAAAATTAGTTGAAAAAAACAGCCATTTGTGTCAACGTTTTCACCTGTAACTTCTTCTAATTATGACAGCTATTTGAAAGCAATATACCATTATATCCGCTGGACCTTTCTGGTTGTGGGGATATAAAGGACTTGTAGGTTCACCAAGAACCCGACGAACCCAGAGCCAATAACTGAGCAGCATCTTGCAATGGTTTTTTATTATGTACCGGGTATATAGCAATTATTTTGGGAAAATGTATACATGGAAAAATTGTTATGAAAGACACCTATGTATTTCTGAAATGGGAACAAAATGTAGATATTAGAAACAGTAGATATTTGCACATTTCCGAAATTGGGAGGACCCATACTAGCATGAGAATTTTAGGTCATTTTTCAAAATGACTTATTTTTTACACATTGTCTTTCATTTGGAAGGCAGAAATGCATCGAAAGTCAATAGATAATAACAGTTGCTCTACAATTCTGTATTACCCTAAGACTCCCGATATGGTACCTCACTTGTGTGGGTAGGCCTTGTGCCCACAACAGGAAATGGCTCAAAATTCAACGTGGACGTACCACATTTTCACAATGAAAAATTACCCTTTTTTTGCAAAGTGCCTAGCTGTAGTTTTTGAACCCTAGCTCTGCCGGCACTTAGGGAAACCTAGCAAACCTATATATTTTTGAAAACTATACACCCAGGGGAATTCAGGATGGGGTGACTTGACTGGCTCTCACCAGGTTCTGTTACCCAGAATCCCTTGCAAACCTAAAAAATTGGCAAACAAAACACATTTTCCTCACTTTTCTGTGGTGGAAAGTTCTGGAATCTGCGTGGATCCACAAAATTCCACCCACCCCGCTTTCCCCAAGGTCTTCCGAAAAAAATGGTACCTCACTTGTGTGGGTAGGCCTAGTGCCCGCGACAGGAAGCAGCGCAAAACGCAACGTGGACGCACCACATTTTCACAGTGAAAAATGACCCTTTTTTTGCAAAGTGCCTAGCTGTAGTTTTTGAACCCTAGCTCTGCCGGCACTTAGGGAAACCTAGAAAACCTATACATCTTTGAAAAGTAGACACCCAGGGGAATCCAGGATGGGGTGACTTGACTGGCTCTCACCAGGTTCTGTTACCCAGAATCCCCTGCAAACCTACAAAATTGGCAAACAAAAAACATTTTCCTCACTTTTCTGTGGTGGAAAGTTCTGGAATCTGCGTGGATCCACAAAATTCCACCCACCCCGCGTTCCCCAAGGTCTTCCGAAAAAAATGGCACCTCACTTGTGTTGGTAGGCCTAGTGCCCGCGACAGGAAGCAGCGCAAAATGCAACGTGGACGCACCACATTTTCACAGTGAAAAATGACCCTTTTTTTGCAAAGTGCCTAGCTGTAGTTTTTGAACCCTAGCTCTGCCGGCACTTAGGGAAACCTAGCAAACCTATACATTTTTGAAAAGTAGACACACAGGGGAATCCAGGATGGGGTGACTTGACTGGCTCTCACCAGGTTCTGTTACCCAGAATCCCTTGCAAACCTAAAAATTGGCAAAAAACACATTTTCCTCACTTTTCTGTGGTGGAAAGTTCTGGAATCTGCGTGTATCCACAAAATTCCACCCACCCCGCGTTCCCCAAGGTCTTCCGAAAAAAATGGTGCCTCACTCGGGTGGGAGGCCCAAGTACCCGTGACAGGCAAGGGCCCACAACGTATTGAGGCGACCTCAAAATGGCCTATCACAAAACGACCTGGTTTTGCAAGGGGGGTCCCATGAGGTTTTGGCCCGGGGCTCGGCGGCCACCTAGGGAAACCTACCAAACCCACACATTTCTGAAAAGTAGACACCCGGAGGATTCCAGGGAGGTATGGCTTGCGTGGATCCCCCAACATTTTCTTACCCAGAATCCCCTGCAAACCTGACATTTTGCTGAAAAAATCCCTTTTCTCACACATTTTTGTGTGGTAAAGTAGTGGCATCACGGGGCTGACACAAATTTTCTACCACCCAGCGTTCCCCCAGGTCTCCCGATAAAAATGGTGCCTCACTCGGGTGGGAGGCCCAAGTACCCGCGACAGGCAAGGGCCCACAACGTATTGAGGCGACCTCAAAATGGCCTATCACAAAACGACCTGGTTTTGCAAGGGGGGTCCCATGACGTTTTGGCCCGGGGCTCGGTGGCCACCTAGGGAAACCTACCAAACCCACACATTTCTGAAAAGTAGACACCCGGGGGATTCCAGGGAGGTATGGCTTGCATGGATCCCCCAACGTTTTCTTACCCAGAATCCCCTGCAAAAATGACATTTTGCTGAACAAATCCCTTTTTTCACATATTTTTGTGTGGTAAAGTTGTGGCATCACGGGGCTGACACAAATTTCCTACCACCCAGCGTTCCCCCAGGTCTCCCGATAAAAATGGTGCCTCACTCGGGTGGGAGGCCCAAGTACCCGCGACAGGCAAGAGCCCACAACGTATTGAGGCGACCTCAAAATGGCCTATCACAAAACGACCTGGTTTTGCAAGGGGGGTCCCATGACGTTTTGGCCCGGGGCTCGGCGGCCACCTAGGGAAACCTACCAAACGCACACATTTCTGAAAAGTAGACACCTGGGGGATTCCAGGGAGGTATGGCTTGCGTGGATCCCCCAACGTTTTCTTACCCAGAATCCCCTGCAAACCTGACATTTTGCTGAAAAAAATCCCTTTTTTCACATATTTTTGTGTGGTAAAGTTGTGGCATCACGGGGCTGACACAAATATCCTACCACCCAGCGTTCCCCCAGGTCTCCCGATAAAAATGGGGCCTCACTCGGGTGGGAGACCCAGGTACCCGCGACAGACAAGGGCCCACAACGTATTGAGGCGACCTCAAAATGGCCTATCACAAAACGACCTGGTTTTGCAAGGGGGGTCCCATGACGTTTTGGCCCGGGGCTCGGCAGCCACCTAGGGAGCCCTACCAATCCCACACATTTCTGAAAAGTAGACACCCAGGGGATTCCAGGGAGGTATGGCTTGCGTGGATCCCCCAACGTTTTCTTACCCAGAATCCCCTGCAAACCTGACATTTTGCTGAAAAAATCCCTTTTTTCACACATTTTTGTGTGGTAAAGTTGTGGCATCACGGAGCTGACACAAGTTTCCTACCACCCAGCGTTCCCCCAGGTCTCCCGATAAAAATGGTGCCTCACTCGGGTGGGAGGCCCAAGTACCCGCGACAGGCAAGGGCCCACAACGTATTGAGGCGACATCAAAATTGCCTATCACAAAATGTTTTGGGCCCTTGCCTGTCGCGGGTACTTGGGCCTCCCACCCGAGTGAGGCACCATTTTTAATGGGAGACCTGGGGGAACGCTAGGTGGTAGGGGGGGCAGAAAGACTAATTTTGTGGCCGGGGGGGGGGTGGCATCGGCATGCCCGTTTTGGGCAGCCCCCACCCCTAATTAATATCCTATAAAAAATCCCTGGTGTCTAGTGGGCTTTCTACCCCCCCCGGGGGGGCAGAAAGACTAATTATGCCAAACTTTTTATGGGGGGAGCAAAGGCCCTTGCTCAAGGGGCCGCTCCCCCCTCCCTGGTGCCTAGTGGGTGGATCCCTGCTTGGGGATTGCCCTCCTGGGGCAATCCCCAAGCAGGGATCCACTAGGAGGGGTACCATTGGAAAGGGGAGATTCTCCCTTTCCAACGATACCTCTCCTGAGCTTCTACGTGCTCAGGGGGCTGAGATAGCCCCCTGAGCACGTAGAAACTGAAACTGAAATGAGCCTCTTGGCTCATTTCAGCTTCGTCTCACTGAAATGACATCAGCGCGACGTGCGCGCCGATCGTCATTTCAGGGAAACCAGGGGGGCCTCGGGAGCTGGGGAAGCTCTTCCCCAGCTCCCGAGGCTTTAAGGGAGAAAGGGGAATCCCTCTGGTGCCCGCACCAGAGGGATTTCCTGTGCTAGTCCCATGACGAGCTGGACTCGTCATGAGCACACGACCACTGTGTGCCATGACGAGTCCAGCTCGTCATGAGAATGGAAGGGGTTAATGGGGGCTGGGGCTGTGAGGGTTCCCCCCTCACATTATGCCAGTGATGGATCATCCCGTCACACCTAAGCTACCCATTGTGTGTGGCTGTCTAGGAGGAATACACAAAGCCCAAATGTCAAATACACCCAGTCATGACCCAGAGACGGGGTTGCAGGCACCAATGGCTAAGGCAAGAAATTGCCAACTTTCTAAAAATTGAATTTTCAAAACTGCAATTTAAAATCTGACTTCACCTTAAGTTAGGATTTTTCATTTAAATTCCAGACACCGAACTTGAACAGATATGTGTTCTCATTTGGAAATTACACTTATAAAATGTAATAAGGTAACTCAAATGTTATCCTATGGGAGAGGTAGGCCTTACTATAGTGAAAAGCTAATTTAAGAGTCTTTCACTACCAGAACATGTAAAACGTAAGAGTACAGGTCCTACTTTTCAAATACATTTTACCCTCCCCTCTAGGCTGTCCAGGGCCAACCCCATGGGTGACTTATATGTTCAAAAAGGAAGGATTGGACCTGCCAAAAGGTTTACTTTGCCAGGTCAAAATGGCAGTTTAAAACTGCACGCACACAGGCTGCAATGGCAGGCTTGAGACCTGCTTAAAGTGCTACTTTGGGAGCACAATCAGTGCTGCAGGCCCACTAGTTGCATTTAATTTACCGACGGCTGTGGGCACAGGTAGTGCCACTCCGCTAGGGACTTATAAGTAAATTATATATGCCAACTTGATAAAAGCCAGTCTAAAATGTTTTAAGGAATGAGCACAAGCACTTTAGCAATGGTTAGCAGTGATAAAGTGCGCAGAGTCCTAAGGCTAGCAAAAACAAAGTCACCAACAACAGGAGTTCTGAGGGCCAAAAGTTAGCGGTAAAGCCACGCCAAAGATGCCAGGTCTAGCAAGCAGCATTCTGAGTTTTAATATCCATCTTGTGAATCCATCTTGAGTTGTATACTGTAGGCTTGTGAAGATCCCCTGGAGTCATTACACACCCCACAGCAGCTCCATAGCTCACCGTCAGTCAAGTCTTTAATTTCTGTGAAGCCAGTGAAGCACTTGACTAGGCCCCATCCTGAAAGGATCTTTCTAGCAGGCTCACGTCACTTTTTCACCTCCTCCAGGTTAATCACTGCTCACTACACCATATCAGGTCCCGTCACAGACTCAGCTCACTAGATCCTCTCCATGGTGCCTGGTATCGATGTGCGCTCTGATATTTTTCAGCGTCAGTCAGCGGAGTCAGGGTGCACGCAGGCCCAGCCAGGCACCTTCGCTCCCTAGTAGGCTTATTTTCTCTGCTTACCACATCAGATGCCTTTTAGCAGTGCAAGTGATATTTAAGCCAATATGGGATAAGATGGTGCAATTTTCGGGAAATAATGGGCTGATTATTATTGTAGCTGGAGGAGTTGCTCTAATGCGTGGCTATCTCAGAGCATGGCAAGCTCCACCACGAAATGGGACTTTTGAGTTAGAGTAGGATTCTGTCAAAAAAATATTTAAATTAAACCATAAAACACATGTGAAAAGAATCCCCTGCATGGGGAAAAACATGCCAAAATTATCTTTAGAAATCTAACCTTTCTCGTATTATTGGAAGCCCCGCCCTCAAATTGAAACAGGAACATTTTCCTTTGGTTATTCCCATGGAACAAAAATACGATACCCTTTTCAGAGGAAGAAATATAACTGCCATGATCTCAGCTAGGAACACTAAAATAATTGAAGGGTTATGAGTTTTTTTAAAAATTTTATTTATTGGTATTTTCAAACAATGTCATAAACATTACAAACAACATGCCAGTTGCTAATCAGTACATCTAGTTTTAAACATCTGCGTATTCCTATTATTACAGATAGTAGTACAAACGTGCATCTTTCTCTACGTAGTGTGTGGTAAGGATTGGTAACCATCCTAATACAAGGCATTTTAGAACAACAGGGTAATAGCTTAAGGTCCAACTCGTCTCATCCATCCTTTCTTATTAATACAATATGTCACGTTACATTTGACCGCAGCACACATTATATAACAAGTCCCTTTCCTCATACATCAATTTTCTTCAGACCCCACTTCACTGATCAACGTAGTCTCTGCTGTCTCCGGGTCTCCTCCACCCACCTCCTGTTGCTCCCGAGCCCATAACACAAATGGCTCCCATATATCTTTAGGCCTGGACGCTGATGGCATTAGTTCCCAAAAAGTGGTTAGTCGCGAATGTCAGAATGTTACGTCTCGCAGCCATTCTTTTATGTTGGGAGTCCCTTTCCTCCCCCAATGTATGGCCACGCAGCGTTTAGCAAACAGAAGCAGCATAGCAAGGAGTTTCCGAGTTTTAACTGGCGTATCTTTCACATATCCCAACAGCCCTTGTAAGGGGTCCGGGACATCTGGTGTGCCTATTATCTTGTGTATTGTTGTGAATATGTTGGACCAGAATGCCCGAAAGCAGTGGACAGCTCCATGCCATGTGCAAAAATGAGGCTGAGGCAGAGCCACATCTCCAGCAGCCATCATCATCCTTCAGTCCCATACGATGTAAGTTGACAGGGGTCCTGTAAAACCTGTGAAGGTATTTAAAGTGTATTAAACTAAGCTTGTAGTTGAGCAACAGGGCCGTGAGTTGGCTACAACAGTAGGCCCACTGTTCTACCGTGAGTGGAGTTTGCAGCTCCTCATTCCATGCATGGAGCACCCGTGGCTGTGTCAGTGGGGCTGAGTTTTGCGTGCGATTGTAGATGCGTGTGATTAATATGCACGGCGAGTCCGACTTAATCACATTTTCTAATGCAAGCAGAGTGGGTGGGGGCTCGGGAAAGTGTAGTGCAAAGACCTACATGTAGCCCTAAGCTTGTAATACAAAAAAAGTTCAGAGAATGGTATAGCCTTATCTTCCACAGCTACCGGTGGGGGTCTAAACATCTCTTCTGGATATAGGTCTGCAAATGTACGGATACCCATTTTTTGTGCTAGTGTTCTACTAGTGCCCTCTTCCATCGTTGGTAACATTGGGTTGTCTGCCAAAGGTATTGATGGGGCATAGAGGATGGAGAGATGGGCTCTTTTCTTTAGCCCGTCCCACACCCACCTCAAAGTGTTGACCGTATTTATGTCATCTCGGGGTCGTTTGCAAGTTTGGTACAATGCTACCTGCAGAGGAATAGGTGCTGCAGCATCTGTTTCCACCGCTGTGTGGGGTAAAAAGGGGGTCGGATGCACCCAGTAGTGCAGGAATTGTGCCTGTGCACTCAATGCATACAATTGCATATCCGGCGCTCCCAGACCACCCTGGTGTAGTGGAAGGGTAAGGAGTTACCATGAAATTCGTGCCTGCCCACCTGCCCAGACCAGTGACACAAGCAGGGATCTAAGAGTTTTAAAAAAGGCTTGAGTGAGGGGAAATGGTATGTTGACGAATAGGTAAAGTAGTTTTGGCAACACCACCATCTTGGCTAAAGCTATTCTCCCCGCTAAGGACAGAGGGAGCCTGGCCCACACAGTGACTTTTCCTTCCAGCCACGTTATAGCTCACCCATAATTAATTTCCCATACATCCTGTATGCTCCTGCTGAGCCATATCCCCAGATATTTCACCGGTACGTCAGCCCACTTGAGAGGAAATTCGGTGGGAGAAGGGGTAGTGGTGTCCGTCAGGGGGAAAATGACTGATTTAGTCCAGTTAATGGAGATTCCGGAAAGGCCTCCAAATTTGATAAACTTGCGCAATAGTGGAGCGAGGTTAGTTGCAGGGTCCATGACATACAATGTGACGTCGTCAGCATAGAGTGATATTAGAAGGCTTCTCGTACTAAACCCAATCCCCCTAGTGGTGTGATGCTGTCTAATGTGAGCAGCAAGAGGTTCCATGGCTATCGTGAAAAGTAGTGGGGACAGAGGACAACCCTGCCTCGTTCCCCGTGAAATGGCAAATGGCTGTGACAACATTCTATTTACCCTTATCCGAGCGGATGGCTTCGCGTATAGCAGACGTATGAGGTTAAGAAACAGAGGACTGAACCCCATTCGTTCCAAAATTTGAAACAAGTACGGCCATTCAAGCGTGTCAAACGCTTTAGTAGCGTCAAGGAAGACTGCGGCTGCTTGCACATTAGGATGTAGGTAATGTACCACTGTGAAAAAGGTTCTGAGGTTGTGTGATGTAGACCTCCCGGGGATAAAGCCCGATTGATCCGGGCGTGCAATTAGCGGAAGTAAGGGTTGTAACCGATTTGCGACCAATTTTGCCAAGATCTTCACATCAACGTTTATAAGCGACAAAGGTCTGTATGAATCCAACTCATTTTCAGGCTTCCCAGGTTTCAACAATGTTATTATTATTGCTTCACGCATTGTAGGTGGTAAGATGCCAGAGGTCTGAGCCTCTTCATATAATGCAATCAAGTGTGGTGCTAATTCCTCCACGTACGTCTTATAAAACGCAGTGGTTAAACCATCCGACCCTGGAGCCTTATTCAGTGGCAGGATTTTGATGACCTGGGCTACATCCGCCACCATAAAGGGGACGTCTAGGTACTCCCTATGCCTCTGACCTAGCCAGAGTAGTTCTAATGATTCTAGAAAAGGCTGTAGGCCTTCCTGAGTGGAATTCTGATGGGTAGTGTATAATTCAGAGTAGAAATGGGAAAAGGCATCCAAGATTTCTTTCGGGCCTCTAATCACTGTGTTGTGTGTGCGGTTAAGTTCAGTTACATAAGCATTGGATCGAGGTGCATGTAGCATTGATGCCAGAGTCCTCCCCGGCCTGTCCCCCTCCCCGTATCGTCTGGGCTGGGCATGTTTCCCTAAAAATGTTACCTCTCGCTGTGCCTCTTCCTCAAACGCCAACAGTTTCTCTTTCAACTGGGCCATTGTCTTATAGTCGCCAGTAGCATAGAACTGCGTCTCCAGCTCTCTGATTTGTTTCTCTAACATTTCAAGCGTGCCTCATATTGACTTTAGGACCCCAGCCTGACGGGCTATGCAATTACCCCTGATTACCGTCTTAAATGCCTCCCACAGCGAGGCTTGGGTGTTAACCGAGCCCTCATTAAGGGTAAAATAGTCAGTTATATCACTTCTAATCTCCTCTCTGAACGCGTCATCTAGGAGGGCCTCCGGTGGCAGCCGCCAAGTCAACATAGATGGGGGTGTGTTCGGCAGCGTCAGTCCCAAGAGGCAGGGTGCATGATCCGACAAGGATCTAGGGAGATGTTTTATCTCTTTGGCCCATGTGGCCACATCCCGAGACACCAGCCAAAAATCCAACCTGGACCATGACCTGTGATGCTTAGAAATACACGTCCCTTCCCTGATCAGTGGGTGATTGTCTCCAAATGTCAATTAAGTCACCATCTAAGATAATAGCATTCAGCGCAGCACTGGCTGCGAGGTGTAGTGATCTAGATACCCCCTTCCTGTCCAGTTCATCATCAAGTATGGCATTGAAGTCACCTCCCCAGATAATGGTTTCTCAATTTGTCGCCCTCACTCTAGCCCATAAGTCTTGGAAAAAACTTGGGGAGTCAACATTCGGACCATATACTGCAACGAGTACAACCTGCAACCTGCCCAAAGTGCCAAGTATTATAATGAATCTGCCTTCCTGATCGACTTCTATTTCACTGTCCTTCCAGTCTAATCCTCTTCTGACCAACACAGCCAGCCCCCTTGAGTAATTTGAATAAATGGATGAGTACACAGATCCCCATCTACTGTGCTTTAGCCTGGGAGATGGTGCAACGTTTAAGTGGGTCTCCTGTAACACGCATATATCTATCTGATGGCGTATGAGATATGAGTGGACTAATCTTGACTTTCTTCAGTCGTTCAACCCACGAATGTTCCACGTTAAAAAATTTAACCTAGTCATATGGTGGTCAGCCCAGCATTATATAGAGTTGCAGTAGGAACAGAGCACGTTACAGTGGGCCATAAGTCACGGTGGAAGTATTTTAGTCTACATAGCATAATACTGGCTTCAAACATAACAACAACCCTCCCCTCCAACCCACCTCCCACTCCAACCGCCCAATCAGGTTGTAGAAATCCCGTCCCGAACAACTTAAAGGGAAATTCCTTCATTGGAAGCTCTCCCATGAGGGCGCAGTAACGCCGGCTAACACCCCTGTAATGAACAGGGTGGCCAAGAAAACTGCGGAGAGTTATGCTTATCTAACTACTAATATAGATGATGACCAACACGCCGTGGCAACCAGGTCTGGAGCAGAGAATGTCCACTGAAACCTAATACAACAAGGTACTGTAGTGCCCCAATCCAGCCCATTATATAACAAAGTATACAGATCACATGTTAGTACGATACCCATGTCAGTCATTATCGCTCAGACGATCAGCAAGCGAGTCCGTAGAGCTAGAGCCCTGTTTGCTCCTCTTCCCCCCAATGTGCTTGGCAAACTTTAAGGCAGACTTCGCGTCTGTGAAGAAGTGGGCTGTGCCATCATGCGTTACTTTAAGCTTGGCGGGCTATAGCAGGGAGTAGGGGATCTAATGGGGATCAAAGAGCTCGTGGAGCAGGTCAGAGATATAAGTCTCCATCTTGGAGATGGCTGTCTTTTCCGGTAATGCGCAAATTGTTTCGACGGGACCTTGCTTCCAAGTCCTCGTTCTTTGCTCGTATGATGCCCAACACTTTGTCCATGTGTAATTACTGTTCCTTCGTTTCGACTTGGAATTCGTGGAAGTCCGAGCTGCGATTTTCTAGCACGTCCAAATGAGTCTCATGTGATCCCACTTGTTTTTTGATGGCGTCCAGTTGTTGTATTCCTCTTAGGGTGTCCGTACATGGGTTTTCCTGTATCATGTCCTTATATAGGCACAATTCGCCCTGCCCTTATATAGGCATAAAATCCCAGTCCTTATTTAGGCATTAAACCGTGCACTCCAAATACAGGCATGGTCTCCGACATCTGTCCACCCTAACGTCACAACGAGTTCTTGAAGAACAGACCCTTAGGCTTCGGGAGTTTCCCTAGCACAGGACTATTGATTTCTTCAAGGACTCATCTATTATGCATGAACCGTTATACCTTGAGGGTTCATTCATGATGTCTTCCGCTGTCCGATTCACGTCAATGCTAACATTCTGAGGTACCTCTCAGGTATAAATATACCTTCCCCAGCCCTTGTAAATCAGAGGAGACCTCGACTTCAGAGGAGCCCGTTTCCCGGCCTGACGCACTGAGAAGACGCTGTCATCCCTGCACGCAGAGAGTCCAGCTTCCAGTGATCTGACTTCCCTCGCGGGGTGTTGGAGTTCGAGTCTGGCAAGAGATTCCCACCTCTCTCATTCTTAAGGTATGGAGCTGACTAGAAACCTAGAGGGACTCTTGGCATACTAGGCATACTGGGCGTAACATACTCTTAGTATACCATAGTAAGGAATACTCCACCTACTTCATACCTCTCCCTACACCTAGGTTAGGTTAGGTACATTGGGGTAGAACTAGCTTAGAAACGCATCGTAGGAGTACTCGCATTTTTAGTCTATGTTATTTATGTAAATGAATATCTACTAAAGATCATGCTAGCGCAGCATTATTTATTTCTACTGCTTACGCTGTACATTATTTATCTTGCATATTGTCTTGTGATCATAACAGCACATATTACTTACACGAGAAACAAGACTGTTCAATAAATCTTTTATTGAAACGCCCGTCTATTCTTCCTGTGTAACTTTGAGGAAAACTAAGCATGCATGATTGAGCTGAGTGAAACGGTTATCTATTGTTTCCACGACTCTGGGACACATTCTGATTCTAAAAGGGAAACAAAGTTGTCATGTTTTGGCGCTGCCAGAAACTACTCCCTTCTTGTTTATCAAGGAGTTTCTAGTGGCCTCTGAGCTAGCTGGCACAAGTAATTAAGTTTAATATACTCGATATGGACATATTGACCTTAGTCCTATGTCAAACCTATAGGGTATATTATTCCAATGCGCAGAGCCTATTAGGGAAATAGGAGCTACACTACATGGTGCCCAACGGTTTGGTAAGGCGGTAATTTAACGTTAGATACTGAGTAACTCAGCCGTGCCTTTTCTCTCAGAGACCCCTACCCATATACTCCAAAAGACGTCTGGAGTGGGCAGGGTTAAGTATCCGCCACGGCTACATAGGGAAGCACTCTATATATTAGCTGTTTGGCTTGCTCAACGTTGAAGGATACAGTGTTCCAAAATATTGTGCACCTTATCTTTGTTTCCTTGAAACTTGTTCTACATTTTTCAAAAAACAAAATGCCTGACTCCGACAACGGTGACGTTGCGGGTCAACCAGCTTTAACAGCTTATAACATCACAGGTTTTATTGAAACCGAGGAGGGTGTCATAGACATCAATCCAAACTTAAGAAGAGCCATCACTCTAAAACTCACAAAACACGGCCTACCACCAAGAGGCGGTAGAGCAGTTTTCGTGATAGAGGCACACGAATCCTTTCAGACAGAGGTATTCTATTCATGGGTAATATTTCCTGAATCAAATTCAGTAACAAAACTGTTTCACTTCTACAAAGAAGATGATCCACCAGAGGAATATATTCCTTTCGAGGATATAGAAATTCCACTAACATACCAGGAGCATCAGCTCTGGTTTAAAGGCGCCCTAAAACATCACAGAAATATTACCAGGCTCGGTCCACTAGGTAGACCAGGAGCAACATGGCCGATTCTAGCCGGCTACACTCCTCATCCTGACCTCGAAATAATGTCAGACGAGGAATTACTTACTCAACTTACAGAGTTGATATAAATTTACAGACAATTAGTCCAATATGTCATGCGAACTTTCACAGTCCAACCACCATTAACCATCCCAAATCAGACCCCTCAACCGGGGAATGCACTAAAAATTACACCACAGACTCTATACGCAGTCATGGGAAAAATGCCCACAAAACGTGAACAAATTCCATTCTGGATAGCTCAAAAAATTACTCAAATCGAAGCAGTATTTCCAAATACTAGCCCGTATGAGAAACACAGAATCCTAACAATCAGTTTACCAATGGGGATCACACCACAACTGGAAGACTGCACCACTTGGGGCTCAGTCTTTGCTGCCATCTATACTAAAACACATGGCATTCCGTCAATTGCGGTAATACCTGATGTCCTGAAACAAATTCAAAACGAATACGGGGCAGAGCCTGCTCTGAATTTAGGTATAAAATTACTGAAAAATTTCGACCAGGTCTCAACAATAATATTATCTAATATTAAAGGGGAGGCAGCAGCAGTGGCGATCCGCCAACGATTAAGGGAATTCGATGTTACAGAACATCAAACTGAGCTACCCAGAATAATAGAACAATCTTATGCAGAATTAGGCCGAGATAGTTTGGGTGGAAGACCAGTGAAGCCAAAACTATCTGAAAGTCCTGAGAAGGACTCTATTAAACAAACTCCTACATCTTCTAAAAAGAAGTGGGAGACTAATAAACAAAATTCAAACAAGAAACGTTCTCAATCCCGAGGTAGGCCTCCTCAAAAGGAGCCCTCTAAAAGGAGGTATAACCTCAGGAATAGGGATAATTTGAGAAAACCTGACAGGTATCAAGATACTGATACACGTTCCTCTCGTACCTTTCAGATCTCGTCACAGACTTCGGAAAGAAGAGGACGGTCAGAAAATAGAGAAGAACGCGTGAAATCAAAAGACGACAAACACGTTCCGAAAAACAAATCTAAACCTCAATTCTCCAAAAAGAAAGTAGCAGGTCTGAAGATCAAACATGCCGAGAATACTGAGAACACAACTCAAGAACGGAGAATGGGCTCAGACAATGCTGGACAGTGCAGCAGAAGTCACAATAGCTCTCCAGAACCTGAAGGTACTTCTGGAGATAGTGGACTTGAATGAGTACATTACAGTTGAGACTGTAGACACCAGGGTTAGTACTCCACAAAAGTTATATGAAATAACACTCCGGATGGAGGGAGACATACCTAGACAGGTGAAAGCACTTTTTGGGAAAACTTTCAAGGGGCTATGACAAACTTCTAGCAGAAAAAGACTGGCCACCACAATTTGTCAGGGAGTGCCCACACGGCGAGGACATTATTATGCCTGCCTTCTCCAACCATATTCCAATTCACCTAAAATATACATATGCCAGGTAATGGGCAGTAGCCCAGGCCCCAGCATTATATAAAAATCATGTAGGATGGGATGAGGACTCACCTCACCATAAAATATATCTGAAACATGAACCAACTGCACAAAGGAAGTACCCAATAAAGCAAGAAGCTAAAAAACAGGTCAGGGAGATCTTAGATCAACTTGAATACCAAGGGGTGATTGAAACATGCACCTCCTCAATGAACAATCCTTTGTTTCCTGTCTCCAAACCAGACAACACCTATCGTCTAGTTTTGGATTACAGACACTTAAACACTTGTTCTAAAACATTTGCAGTGCAAAATGCACATAGCACAGCATTAATGAATAACATTGTGCGTAAAAAATATAAAACCACATTAGACATCTCAAATGGTTTCTTTTGTCAAAACATAGCACCTGAAAGCAGGTACTTAACAGCTTTCTCCATAATGGGGACCCAGCGTCAATTTTGTCGACTCCCACAAGGGTTCAAGAACAGCCCAGGGTTATTCTCAGCGAGGGTAACGGAGTTACTATAAATTTATGATAATGAGGCATTGTCATATGCCGATGACATCTATCTGACAGACGATGACCTGGACAAACACTTGAACAGGGTGAGCAACATTATACTGGGCTTCGCCTCTGAAGGCTACAAATTCAACTTCAAAAAGTCCAGAATTGCCCATCTCAATGTCCTATTTCTAGGATATGAGCTTTCAAGTGAAGGCAAGAGCTTGGCAGCTAACTTTCTAGAGAAATGTGCGCTGCTCCAACCTCCAAAAACGCTAAAAACTTACAATCCATCCTGGGTTTCCTAAAGTTTGGAAGAACATACATTCTAAATTACGCAGAAAGGGTTAAACCTCTCTACGCATTAATCAAACCTGATTTTTCAATCAAAAATTGGACACAAGAACACACAGAAATCTTGCGTTCACTCCAGGCTAACATGTTAGCAACAAATCACTTACAAACACGCGTAAGTCAACGCAACCTGGTGATCCGAATAATTTCGGGTCAATGCGGATTCACCTACTTAACATTTAATGAGGGTGAAAAATACCAATCGCATACAAATCTCATTTGTATACACAAGAGGAAATGCGTTTCACTTCAACTGAAAAATTCTGACAGCAGTTCAAACTGCTGTAGCAAAAGAAAGAGCCCTAGCCCAAGGGAAACGCATTATTGTCGTAACCCCAGTACCAGCTTTAGAAGCAGTCACAAAAGCAAGCATTCCAAATGCTAAAGCATTACTTCCAAGATGGATACAATGGGTTAATTCTCTTGCTGCAACAGATGTTGAATATGTTTTTGATCCTGATTTAAAAACACAAGCGTTCCTGCAATATGAACAAGAATGTCCTCTGCCCACTGAAATTCTGCCTCTCGATCAGTACGAATTCATAATTTACACTGACGGATCCGCACAGCCCGCAATAGGGGGTAAGCAAGCTTACAGTGCAGCGTGTGCAATCGTTAAAGGTCGCATGCGAGATGGCATCTTCAGACCTATGGTCACAAAAACTCAATCTCTAGGAGATTGTACAGCTCAGCGAGCTGAACTACAAGCATTCAAACTGGCACTTGAAAGTACAGATCGAGAATTCTCCACACTAATAGTGTGCGATTCCTTTTACTGTGTTCAGTCGTATAATGACTATATACAAAACTGGCTTGAAAATGGGTTCAAATATGCGAAAGGTGGCACAATAAAGCACAAAACGCTTTGGGAACAAGTAGTTCAGTTGAAAAACGAACTACCAAAGGCTCACGTGATCCACACACTGAGTCATCAACGTGATGGCGTTCACGTTGCAGGGAATTCATTGGCTGACGAAGCCGCAAAGGGGGCTGTTCAGACGGCTTCCATAGCTGCGATCACTCGTTCAAAAACGAAAATAGACAGTGAGATAATGTTGGCTGTCAATGCTACAAGCAAAGGCAGTGGTGCAGCGTTACCAAAAAGGTTTCCACTCAAGTACTCTTATGTAATTGATGTGAACAACGTTCCTTTTGCTCGAATCGCTGGAGTGGAGGATAGGGTAATTCCAAACATGGAACGTAGAGCAGCTTTGATTTATGAAGCACATTTGGGGGAGGGTCTGTCACATCTAGGGATCTCTAAAACAATTTTGACGTTAAAAGAGATGTACTGGTGGCCTGGGATGAATACAGAAATCCACATCTTCATCAATAACTGCATAGACTGTAAATTACAGCGAGAAAGCCACCAGACACCATGCTACGAATGTAGCTGCCCAGTACAGACACCACTGTTAGACAGCAGTAGACTATCTACACGCATGCGTCCTTCTGGACAAATGCAATCCCACAAATACTGAATCAAGGTTCCTATGGATATGGCCTCAGCGCTCGGCTGATGCTCGAACTGTTATAAAAGATTTGCGAGTCTTTATCGGCACATACGCAATAGGCACGCTACATTCTGACCAGGGCCCTGCGTTTAGCTCTCAGGCTTACAAAGAAGCCATGGCCAGTCTGGGCGTTGCATTGCAGTACTCCTCTCCATTCCATCCTGAGGGAAATTCGGTTGTGGAAAGGAAAAACCGGGACATAAAGCAGTCTATAACAGCTAGGGTATTAGGTTCGGGTGATGGGTGGGTCAAACATCTTTATGGGGTCCAACGCTCATTAAATAATTTGCCAAGAAGTTCTCTAGGGGGGGTCACTCCATATGAGGTCCTATTTGGGACAAGAATGTGGGTACCAGACCTCGATCACGTAGGCACAGTGGTGGAAAATAAACCCTTTGATATCAAAGATCGTTTTACAGGAACTCAATGAACTAAGATCAAAACAAAGCAACGTATTCCTGCAGCCAACCACCACTGGGGAAAAACCAGCGGTCCCAGCAAGGCCTGTCTGGATTCCAAAAGTTGGGGATCTAGTCAGAGAAAAGATTGCGGACAAGAAGGAATTTGGACCTTCTTACAGACAACCAGTACCTGTCCTAGCAGTTCAAGGAACAAGAACAGTACTTCTGCCGCCCCTTGCTGGAAAAATGGAGAAAAGATTTGTGTCCATCGACCTCATCAAACCACAGTATGTGGCCAATACTAAATAGTAGGCCTCGTGGACTCCGACCTAGTAGCAGACGCACTCCTCTCGCTACTATCCAAGAGGTTCAGACTGAAAGACTGATAACCATCGAGAATTCAGCAGTAACAGATGAAGGACTAAGCAACAATGCAATGGAACTCATCCCTCTTGAAAATCAAGTAACAGTTCGTCCAAATACACCTGTCTACACCAATGTAGCAAGTGATCAACTGGTTCCAGCGATTTCTACAAATCCTGATGCAATTTCAACAATTGACAGAACTGCTTCTGGCTATTTCTTTAACTTTGATACGTTCTCAGAAGATCCGAGTGAACTTGAAACGACGCCAGCATCATTAACATTCAAGCAGCAAGTACAAGACTTTCTTCACTTTCTGAAAAAGACTTATCTGGTTTCCCCATGGACTGAACTCTGGATTATTTCTGGAATATTTGTTTTCCTGCTTTGGCTAGCTTTGGTTATGACTATGAGCGTGCTTATAAATGGCAGATACATCCATGTGAACACTGAAGGAAAAGATGTGAACGTACTTTTGAAACCTCATAAATCTTCCCATCGTGAAGTAAGAGACTTGTCAACAATGAACATCACAGCCGTTCCTATACAGGATGGTATAGTGTGGGACAAAACAGATTTTGATATTTTTGGCCCGACGGAACAATTGAACATTCCACATTTGTTTAAAATTTCACTAAGTGATTTCATTTCGTCCAGTACCTATTCTGATGATTGGGACTTTGAGACTGTTAACGACATAATGTTTGACCTAGAAAAATCTGCTGCATTTTCTAAAAATGAATATTTAGAGGGTTCATCAGACTATGAACAGCTGTATTGCTATAACCACTATGGTCATAATTATTTGCATAAATCTGCAAACCCTAGAAATGTGTTTATGTTTAAACAATGGGAGCATTGTCCTACACCACCAAAAGGTAGTTTAAAAACATTTGCTAACAAGTTTCCATATTTTTCAGGTTACAATACATCTGATCCAGAAACGTTTTACTATAAAAATGTAAACAAAACAGGACTGAAAATTATGTTAACTAATACAAAACAGATTTACTCTGCAGCATTTATTGCCCAACTATCTAGACAGGGTTTCGACTTATGGAAAGACACAATAGACACAAAAACTGTCTGGGGTACTAAAGATTGGCAAGTGCAGGGGATAGAAGCTTTATTTAGAGCCTGTATCATCCCTGAACAAATAATGTTTTTGAATCAAACTGTCCAACAAACATCTTGTCCTGGACTAGCCAAGATAAAAGAGATGAAAACACCTTCTGTACCAACACCTGCAAGTTATAACAATACACAGGCAGCGGTTACAGTTGACAAAATACTACAACTCAACAGATCTAATCCTGAAAATGGATGAAAATGGTTGATCTGGCCCACAGACACGAACAACTGTCAGGAAAGATTCCTGAATAAAACTCAGGGCTTTACTATTCATAGGCCAGACCCAAGATACGTCCAAAGACAGCATCCGGGGGTAGTAACAACATACAGTGTAGGAAAATTATGCCTCGATTGGCTTCAGAAATCTACACTACAGGATGTGAAACAACATTTATCCTTACTTAAAGAAGACGCAGACCTTAGGGAATTTTTGCTTGGACCAAGTAAACCGCGTCAAAAACATTTCATATATGCCGGCATTTATGCTGCCTATAATGAAGCATGGAAAGTGTCACAGATGGAGGCCGCAGAACGAATACGTGAACTTGATCGTATTAATTTAGAGAAAACTCTCTCTGTGGTCGACAATGGGTTAACAACTTTGTCCTCCAGAATTTATTCATTGGACAGTATTGTATCCTCTGCTATCGACATACTGGAACATGATTTAGCCATGTTACAACAAGGCCAAACACAGTTACGTTCTATTATGTTATTAAGCTGGACGCTGCAATCTTTGCGTGCGGGCTATGTGCCTTGGCGTTTTATCAATACGTCAGCTCTGTTTGCAGAATACAATCTAACTGAAAAACAGATCGAACTGGCACAAAGAGGAGCAAAGTATACAGTGCTGAGCATTGAAAAACTGGAAAAGTTACCATTCACAGTGGCAGAAAAACCAGCTACAGAATGGCTCATTCATGGTAAAATCACACTACCTGTGACTACTTTTCAGTTTCAGTATTGCCTCAAACAAATGCAAGCAGGCAAATATGAAAGGTTGGGTAAGGAATACATTAAGACATCTTGGAATTTACCGTATACATATAGATGTTGGAGCGGGGATCGTCAAGTGTTTTTGAGCGGTACACACTGTAAAAGTGCACTGAGCGGTTCACTTATATGTCAGGACATTTCTTTACACGGGGCTTGCAATGGTTCTGTGGCAAATTTGTCTTGTTATCAGCAGGGTACACCAGCTGCTGTGATTAATCCAACGTTTGGACAACTTTCTAATGGGAGTTACCTCATGTTGAATGATCAGAGTTGCTGCGGCATGTTGCCAGGCATCCCATATCTAGTAACGGTAAACTCCAGGGTCACTTGCTGTATGCAAGTATTGTTTGCCCCAATAGACACAGTCAGGGAGTCGCCTTTGTGGCCTTCGCTGAACGTCTCTTTTATAGGATTTGATACTTTAAGCAGAATGAAAGCCATGCTTTTGCAACAAACCGTGCCTTTGACCTCGGCCAAAGAAACCTATGATCTACAAGTAGCAAGGACTTCGGCTGAGATACAGACTTTAATACGTACAAACTGCTCTATACATTTCGTGGAAATGATAGGACGTATCTTTAACATGTCTGATACAAGCGGAATTGTACATGTATTTAAGAGCATCTGTTCCGGTCTGTTAGCACCTTTCCAGGCAATACTCGGAATCATCCCGAACTTTGCACATTCGGTGTTTGGTGGCATACCATTAATTCTAGCACTTGTTGCCGGAATTCTATTTCTCTTCCTGCTATTAAGCTATGGCCAGCCTATTCGCAGACATCACTCTGAGCGAAGTGGAGAAAGCTCTCCTTGAACGAAAGTGCCGTGAGCGAATAGTACAGCTTTTGGGCATGACTCGTCTACGGGAACTTAATACCACGTGGTTCCTGTCATTCAGACCAATCTGGCAAGATTGCATCTTACCTGTCCTACGATGCTTGCTATGCGGTGAAGAATGCGTGTTAGACACCTGTCTAACATTTCCATCAGCAACGCCAACGGATATGGATACTCTGCTGGACCCGATAACGGCCCATGCTCTGTGTTGTCCCCAGAGGCTGCCAATCCTGATGACGGCATTCATTGAGATCTCACAGATGCTTCCAGCTGCTGCTGAGGTACGAGATGGATCTACAGGCACACAGGTAACAACGGACGCAAACATTGCTGCGTCATCCTATGCTGAAAGCGATGCTTCACATCTCTGTGCAATTAATCTACTACATGAGGTGTTCCAACTGTCACCAACTTCAGTGGACGATATTTTGTCTACAGAAATAGATGATCTCATGTTTACACCAGACCCGTACACTGACTCTGATTCAACCCACAGTGTACCAGAGACGCAGTAAAATTTGGCCTTCATATTTCAAAAACTTGGAACTCTTCCCAAATTGAACTTTTTCCTTTTTTCAAACTGAATGGCAATTCAATCTGCTTGAAGTAGAACTAGTCTTATAGTACGGACTTCGCGGTACTTCCTCAGACACTTTGGGGCCGATTCCGATCTCGGCCGGTAGGGCTCCGAATCGGATTCGGCTTTACCGGATCCTATTCGGAGCCCTGTTTCCCGACCGATTCGTAGTGCGTCCGGGCGAGCGAGTACGATGCGAAATCTCCGACCGACTCGTTCGCGAGACCCAACCGCACCGACCGACTCGTTCGCGAAAGCCGACCGCTCCGACCGCCTCGCACGGACACGACTCGCACCGCGCAATGGAGACGTTCCCCGGCCGGGTAAGTACGATGCGCGCCTCGAGCAGTCCGACCGACTCGCGCCGTCCGGCTCAAAAGAGCAGTCAGAGCCGCACTTTGGGGGTCCGTGTCGGACCCCCCTGTACGCGTAGCCGCGCGAGTCGCACACACGGGGGACCCATGGGTCCCCCTACCTGTGCATGTACGGCGCGACCCGCTTCGACGCGTACCCGCTGTAGGGGCGCCCTTGTTTGCCTCCGCACCCATTGGAGTCAATGGGAGCCCGCGTACGCGTTGTACGACCGGCTCCCATTGACTTCAATGGGAGTCCGACCGAATCGAGTCCGATAGCATGCATGCGCATCGTACTCGTTCGGTCGGACTGCTAGGGTCCGATTCGGTCGGAAATCTCTCCGGGTCCGCCTCGGTCGGAGAGATTTCTGGCCCGAATCGGAATCGGCCCCTTTGTCATCTTATTTGTCTAAAAGTTCATTAATTTTCAAGAAATGAAACGAATTTGATTTTTGAACAACTTATCGATCATTTTCTGTCACATGTAAATATTACTGCTTATTTTCATTCAAATTGCATTTTATTTCCAAATATATGCCTGTAATGAAAAGCAATGCTTGAAATGTACAGTACCTTTTGCATTTTAATAGGTTTTTAAATGCTTTTTAATGCTTTTAAGAAATATTCTTAGCAATATGCGGTACTCCATTTTATGTTTAGCATATTAAATGTTTAGCATTTTATTATTATCGTACACACGAAAGTGGAGTGGGTGTTGTATTCCTCTTAGGGTGTCCGTACATGGGTTTTCCTGTATCATGTCCTTATATAGGCACAATTCGCCCTGCCCTTATATAGGCATAAAATCCCAGTCCTTATTTAGGCATTAAACCGTGCACTCCAAATACAGACATGGTCTCCGACATCCGTCGACCCTAACGTCACAACGAGTTCTTGAAGAACAGACCCTTAGGCTTCGGGAGTTTCCCTAGCACAGGACTATTGATTTCTTCAAGGACTCATCTATTATGCATGAACCGTTATACCTTGAGGGTTCATTCATGACGTCTTCCGCTGTCCGATTCACGTCAATGCTAACATTCTAAGGTACCTCTCAGGTATAAATATACCTTCCCCAGCCCTTGTAAATCAGAGGAGACCTCGACTTCAGAGGAGCCCGTTTCCCGGCCTGACGCACTGAGAAGACGCTGTCATCCCTGCACGCAGAGATTCCAGCTTCCAGTGATCTGACTTCCTCGCAGGGTGTTGGAGTTCGAGTCTGGCAAGAGATTCCCACCTCTCTCATTCTTAAGGTATGGAGCTGACTAGAAACCTAGAGGGACTCTTGGCATACTAGGCATACTGGGCGTAACATACTCTTAGTATACCATAGTAAGGAATACTCCACCTACTTCATACCTCTCCCTACACCTAGGTTAGGTTAGGTACATTGGGGTAGAACTAGCTTAGAAACGCATCGTAGGAGTACTCACATTTTTATCCTATGTTATTTATGTAAATGAATATCTACTAAAGATCATGCTAGCGCAGTATTATTTATTTCTACTGCTTACGGTGTACATTATTTATCTTGCATATTGTCTTGTGATCATAACAACACATATTACTTACACGAGAAACAAGACTGTTCAATTAATCTTTTATTGAAACGCCCGTCTATTCTTCCTGTGTAACTTTGAGGAAAACTAAGCATGCACGATTGAGCTGAGTGAAACGGTTATCTATTGTTTCCACGACTCTGGGACACGTTCTGATTCTAAAAGGGAAACAAAGTTGTCATGTTTTGCGGCTGCCAGAAACTACTCCCTTCTTGTTTATCAAGGAGTTTCTAGTGGCCTTTGAGCTAGCTGGCACAAGTAATTAAGTTTAATATACTCGATAGGGACATATTGACCTTAGTCCTATGTCAAACCTATAGGGTATATTATTCCAATGCGCAGAGCCTATTAGGGCAATAGGAGCTACACTACACAGTTGAGTAGTAAGCGCATCCTGTTTAGTATTAATATTACGCAGGCTCGACCTCATTTCCAGCATTAGGGACCTTAGGTCCTCTCCTCGGTCCTCCGTCTGTGACTCGGGTGGTCTCTCCAAGCTGGCTTCCGGATCCGATTCCGTGAGCCTCGTGGTTCTCCTGTTGTCGAAGTTCAGCTTCGGCTGTTTTGCATCCTGCTTGCCCATACTCCCAACTCAGGCAGTGTACGCCGTATATGCGAATCTCCCCGTCGTATCTAGTGTTGGCGCACCGTGCAACACAGTTCAGTATCTGGCACTTTATGTGTATGTCACTCCTCCACATGCACCCCACCTGGGATGAGATCTGGCCGCTTACGGATGTTCGCCGGGGCCTCAATGATGCATGTGTTGTTACAATGCCCACTTCACTGCCAGCTCGTGCCCACCGAGTCTCTGGATTAACCGCTATATCCAACGGCCGTCCTTTGTTTGTGCCTATCTCATGCACCACAGAAACAGGTGAGCCGGACCGTCGTACCGGCGGCAGCGGGCCAACTCGGGCTAACTCCGGCTACTGCACCAATATGCACTCCAGCCAAGTACTTACCACCTGTGCCCACTTCCGATATTCAGGCCTCGTGTCTGACAGGGTGCACTAGATGGCTATTCATCACCACAGGGCGTTGCCCAATGGTTATAGTCTAGTGCCAGTGTTGCCTGGTGTTCAGATGCCTCCCCCACCAAATCTAGATAGCACATCCAGTTCCAGTGCACGAGCTCGTTTTTGTATTTGGGTTTCTGTTCGGTTTTTATAGGCAGGGGGCTGCCCTCGACCAAGGGACAATCGCCGGGCCCTTAATGTTCATGTCCCACCACTTGTACACACTTAGGAGGGCCAAGCCAACGCCCGCCACAGTGAATATGAGGTCTCTCCCAGCCTCCAGGCACTCCTACTCCTTGCACACCATCTTCACAGACCCTCCGTCTACCAGAGGCCTACTTGTCTGACCCCAATAGGGCGCCCGGGCCTCGAGCTCAGGAACGTCTTGACCAGCAGGGGGCTGCCCGTGTCCGCAAAGCGGCTGGCGGGGACACCACACGCGCACTAATCCTCGCTTGACCTCAGGTCGACTCGCTGGACTTCCTATAGCTCCGCAGCGTCGCCGCCTATGCTCCACGTTCACTCCAAATTCGCACCACACGCAGCTGCCGTAGTTTGCTGGTTAATCTGCGCGCACTCTTCCCCGTGTCTTCTGGCGCTCAACAGCCCGGCGGCACCTCCCTTCCGGGGCCCCCGCACCCCACAGCTGTACCTTATACACCAAGGGTATGTCCTGCCAGTCCTCTCAAACACTGCGGCCCACACCGCCTGCGGAGCCTCGGGCTCGATTTTCACGCCCTGTCGATCTGCTCTCCAGGGGCTTAGAGAGGCCCCGCCTCACTCTCCTCCGCCAGGGCAGTCTGCTCGTCGTTGAGTCGGATCCATGCTCGGCATGCAGATCGCCTGGATCGCTGATTGACAGCCAGTGTCTGGGGATATTTTCCGCACCGCAGTGCCTCTCCGAGAGCACGGATAAATGCAGGATTTATTCTCGGCCGGCGGAGCTCGCTTAGCTAGCGGCCATTCCGCAGCTCGGCAGACCACGCCCCCCCCCGAAGGGTTATGAGTTGATAACATTATCTTAATGACGTTTCCATTGTTTTTAGAGGACAGTTCCTCTTTTAGAGCAAAATAAGCTACAGTTAAATACAGAAAATGTCTCTACCGGTTTCCATTCCTTAAAAACCTAAAGGAAAATCTTGGCCCTTTTCCATTTGTAGGACAGATTCATGTTCCTGGAGCTTCATATTTCCCATCTGTACAGACTCCGAGTTTGTACATAACACCACAGTCTTGCTTTTTGCTGGGCTTCAACCATCATACCCTGGTCATACCCACGTCTTCCCAGCGTACACTAGCTTCGAGAACGAAAATAATTACCTTCAAGTCCCTTTCTCTGGTTCAATGCACCATGCTTTTGGCTCATTAAATATGGGTAAGAGGTTTGTGCCATATGGCCCTATTCTGATATTAAGATCGGCCTCCATGGCCAGCGCTGGACTGCAGCCCAAAACCAGCCCTAGCAAAAATTTTCAAACTTGAGTTTGTAACTACAATAAGGCCATCTTGGCATGGTTGGGTCAAGACACAACCCACGCTAATCTTAAAGTAGCTCCCAAAAGTCAAGCTACTGGGGAAATACCACAGTGACATGATGTCCATTCGGCTCAGTCCATGGTCCTTCTGATCATCCTGCTCTTTTGATGCTCCTGCCTTTGCCAGTGTTCCTTTTTTTACTAGGATGTTACCCTCTGAACCTTATTGTTTCTCGTCTGGCGCTGTACCTCTCATCAGTTACTTTACTGTAAAAAGCCCACTTTTTTGCAAATGTATGGTTCCTTGATGTAGTGATTGAATCTTGCATTAAGACACCTTTGGGTCGCTCATCAGTCGCTCATTCAATCAACCATTCAGCCATTCCTCTTCCAATTTATTTGCTCCATACTGTTAATTCCTGGTGCAGACCACTTCTCCATCTTCTGCCTGAAATGAGCGCGGACAAGAGTGCTATGAACAATGCAAATGTGGGTGGGGGTGGGGGAGGGGGAGAGAGAAAGAAAAACAAGAAAGAGAGAGAGAGGCGCAATCATACTAAGTCCTTGAAGGCAGCAGCACACTTTTCTGTTGGATTTAGGATGCTCTTTTTATATTCACGTACAGAACTTACAATCGATACCCTGCTGCCAGGTACCGCCTTTGAGGAAGAATAATCCCTTTATTCCACCAGCCAATTATATCTCTGACGTTCATGAATCAGCTGTAGTCCATGTGTAATGAGACAATGTTCTCTGCATAGTTCTTTTTAAATGTTTTTTTTGCTTCTTTAATCACAGTTCCTTGAAGCAGCGAGCCTCTTAGTGGGAGGCAGGACATTTGATTATGTTATTGTCACTGTTTCTTCATGGCACTGGTTCCTAGTGGAGCTTTTGATTATCCACAACCTGGGTGGCGTTTGTCTATTCAGAGAGTCGTCTCCAGAGACTCACATCTAGAAATGAATAAATTTGTATAGGGACAGCCTGATTGGCGGAGCTCATCGTTTTAGCAGGTAGGGTAGCTGAGATAAAGTCTTCACCTCCTAGTCACCCAGTATTGTTGAGCAAGGCCCACTCCCACCTCTCTGTGCGTTCTCCTTGGTACTTCTGGTGATATAACTGTGGCACTCCTAAGATAAATACATCTCAGACAAGGGAGTACCCAGAAATTAAAATACACCCGACTTGGATTCATACGTCAAATGCCATAAGGTGAGCGAAGCGAGAAAGCCCTACCCACTCTAAAGGAAGTCTGTTCATGCCAACTTCCATCCATCTATAGCTCTATCCTTGAATCCTTTCATGCATCCATCCAATTATCCATCTCTTCATGCTTCCTTCCATCCTTCCTTTACCAGCCTGTCGTCCACCCTTTCATCATTACTGCTTCATCCATCCTTTTATCCTTCCTTCCACTCACAATGCCTGCCATTCAGCCAGCCTTTTCCCATTCATACATCCCTTCCTTATTATCCATACATATTTTTGCTCTCCTTTTATCAATTCACCCATTCATCCAAACTTCCATCCACACAATAATCCAGCCTTTCATCATCCCAGCCATTCTTTCTTCCACCCACTAATTCAATGTTGTTTTACATTTCATCCCTTAATCCTTTCACCCTTGCATTAATCACTCCACGCCTTTGGTTCTTCTTGTCACAGTTTCTTTCTTCTTTTCATATGTTCTTTGTTTCACTCTACCTTCCATCCCTCCCCTCTCTCTCTCTCTCTCACACACTCTCAGTAGACAGTGTATTGTGGTCCCTAGTTCAAGGAAGGAAGTGACGCCTCTTGGTCTCAGTGTCACTGCACCTGCTGCACCAATTGGAGCTATGCCCCTTCACACTCTTTCTTTCTCTAATCTCTTTGGCCTCTTTTACTGTGACTGGATTTGCATTCATTATGATTTTCCCTTTCTTTATTTTTTTAAACCATGTGTCTACAGAGCTGACTCCTACTTAAGTTGTGAAAGTGGGGGGTTGATGACAAAACTGATCTCAGATACCTTGGAATGATGAAAGGCTGTGTAGGTTCACCATATTTTAAACTTTATCCATGGGTACCAGCGTACATTCTGTGATTGAATCTGTGACTGATTTTCTGTCACTGGACTTTGCATGAGATACTCAACACTTTAAGCATTCTTGCCGAGTACACTTTATACTGAACGGAAGGCCCACCCACCTCACTTAGAATCGGGGCAGCCTTCAGTATGTCAGCGGTGGGGACTACTGACATACACCTCTAATGGAGTAAGGGCCATCGGATGTTTTGCCTTTTGTCCATCCATCCTATTTAGAGTAGGCCAACAAATGCAAGTTCTTACTTTCGTTTACCGCCAACCAAAATGTGATGGTAAGTGAAGTAAAAACTTTTCAATGACCTCCGTACCATAGGAGGAAACTCAAATGGTGAGGGTGTCATTGATTTTTTATTTTCAAAAACAAAATCCTGCTTTGGGATTTTCTTTTCAAAAATATAAAAAGAAATTAAAAGTGTGCTGTACAGCTCTGTCTTGTTGATGGAGCTGTATGGCACACTTTTAATGTATTGACAGGAACTGCCATGACTGTGGTTCCTGCCAAAGTAAGAGATGTCTGCTGAGGCAGCAGAGATCTCTTAATTTTAAGTGTGGTTACTTATTTAAGATGATGGAGTAAAATACTGACAGAGTAGCTGCACTCTAAATCAGGCTCTAGGTCTGATAACTTATTGAACTAATGTGTAGATTGCTTAATGGAATACTTTATTACTCTGATTACTCTCCCTCATCCCAGTTTTACAACGTGGGGTGTGTCTTCCCCAGACACCATATGACCTAGTTAATGCAAATCTGTTCCTGCCCTTTTTATGTCACTCCTCTAACACCATGAACTATCAAGTTGGTTGCCAACCACTAGCTGCAGATACAGCTCTGTGGTCCCAGCTGAGCCACAACTGCCTTCTTGTCTTGTTTCCTTTCTTCTGTTTCCCTCTGTGTAGGTTGTGTAGCCTCTTCTGTTTTTCCCCATTGCTGCTTGGTGCCTCCCTCCTGGTTAGGTGGTCCCTAATGCCTTGTGTCTGCCAGTGACTGCTGCTGGGGTTTTTATTGCTTCTGTGGAGCAATTTTAAGTTCTCTCGCCGCGTTTTGCTTAGGTTTGAATCCTAACGTATTTGGTTGACTTGTGTGCTGTTGATGTGCTCTACCTTCCTGCTGCATTTTTTTTAATAATCAGCAGTTCCGGCTTCTTGGGGTTCCACTCTTTTATTGGTTCTCTGCAAGTGGCTGGTGTGCTGGTTCATGTTGTTGTCGGTAGTGGTTTGCTTAGCATGCTTCAACCATTTATGATGGATCACAGACATAACATCAATGCATACAATATCAAAACACAAGAATATCGGAAAATAAATATCATTAACAAAAATAGGCCTTGCTATACTTAACTAATAAAAACACAAATATCGAGAACATAAATTTCGTTGTTAAAAATATCAGTTTTATTTATATTGAAAACTCAAATATCCGAACAATATTATTGTCACCTTGAACTAAATATATATTATGTAAAAAATATCGATTCACACAAACACAACGACAATAATATCGCCAAAAATATCACAATATCATTAATAAATACCAAGAAACACTTTTTACATCAAACAATTATTTGAAATGAACATAAAACATTTAATGCATTTGTTTAAATTAAATATAAACATATTACATTACAAAAATATTTACAGTTCCCCCCAAAAAATATAACTAAATTCATAATAATATAACAAAAAAATATTGCAATTAACTCCAAACATTTGCACAACAACTTAAATATTAATATATATCTATCTATCTATATCTATCTGTCTATCTATCTATCTATCTATCTATCTATCTATCTATCTATAGCTATATATATCTATATAGATATATATGTATATCCATATATCTATATCTATATCCATATATATATCTCTATATATATATATATACTCCAATGACCTCAATCTTAAATTTAGTGGTAACATCAGTAACAACAGTGCCTTTTACCTAGATTTAGAGGTATATATTGAAGATGCCAGAATCCTTACCCATCTGTATAGAAAACCTACAGCGGGTAATGCGATGCTGCATGCCAGAAGTTTTAATCCAAGGAGCATGATTAGTAATATCCATAACGGAGAGCTCCTATGTATTAAACGGAACTGCACAACAGAGGCGGAGTACTATAAAGCAAGGGAGGATGCCCTCCATAGATTTAGAGCAAGAGGGTACTCTCACAACGTCCTCCGTGAAGCCAAACAAAGAGCAGAAAAAATAGAGAGATTAGAACTTCCTATACCTAAATAATGAAAAGACCCAACTGACACGACGATTGCTGAGCCAGCTAGAATGATCACACGTTACAACGCTAAGTCCTTAGAGGTAGTTCGAGTTTTCAAGAAAAATTGGCACATTCTCCAGACAGACAATATTCTTAAAAAGGTGATTCCGGAGCAGCCATTGATAACCTACAAACGCTGCAAATCCATTGGAGATAATTTGGTAAGCAGCCACTATCGCTCCACTCCCCACAAAAAAGAGAAGGTGACTGGCTTTTTTCCATGCTTAAAATGTAAAGCGTGCAAATATAGCCATAAGGTAATAAACTATAGCACAGTAGAAAGTGGAACCAACAAAGTTAGAAGTATCAATCGGCTTCTTAACTGCAACTCAGACTTTACTGTATACTGTCTGGAATGTCCATGCCCCAAAAGATATGTGGGTAGTACGTTTCACCCAGCAAAAAAACGTATACTGGAACACATGCGTGCAATTTCTAAAAAAGATGTCACCTACCCTGTAGCTCGCCACTTCGAAAGCATGCACAATAGCAATCGAGACCTTCTAAAGTTTTTTTGCATTGATCAGGTCTCCAAAAACAAAAGAGGTGGAGACAGAGTCAGGCTACTATGAGCACTTGAGTCTAAATATATTATCGACTTACAGACCAAGGCGCCTTTGGGTTTAAACAATGATGAGAAGTTATGGGCCCACTTAGAATAAATACACCATAGATAGCCCTTTTATATAGTTGTGTGTTTCCTTCCAAAGGTTATCAAATGTATGAAAATGTCATGAATTTGTAAATATGTTTATAGTAAAAAAAATGGGGCTTCCTTTTTGCCTCCCCCCATATTTCCCTGTTACCGTTTTAAAGGTTCGCCCATTGAGGGCTTAATTTTATGAATCTTTTGGTATTCCATGAAATTTAATAGATTGATGCTTATTTTTGCACAATGGATGATCACAGTTTTTTCTGATTATTATTGAAAGTATATTTCACGAGTGTGTATTCAAATCGGAAATTGCTGAACTATCGATTTTTATGTCATGATCATTCTATAGCATATCATTACTGCATTTTAGATTTTCTTAATAGAGTACCTAAAATTGTTTGGGCATTATTTGTTTGTCAGGAACATGTTTAAAGATGGCTGCCAAAGATAATACACTGTGTAGCATTGCTATTAGGCCGTCTTTTCTGTCAATGAATTTGTTTCACGTCATGCACTTACTCACTTTAAAATGGTGTTTTCAAAATGTACACGCTGACATCGAAAAAGGCAGAGTGCCGAAACGCGTCTGTCTGTGCGGGGAGGGTCTGCACATTAAAAGAGCACTTTATCAAATTCCCGCGAGTGCTCTCCTTATTTACAGCTGATCAGAGATGGATTTGCTGCAGTGAAGATATATATATATATATATATATATATATATATATATATATATATATATATATATATAAACAAACAAATGCCCTAAAGCTTTTGAAGGGGCACTCGACAGCAAGCCTGCCTTCCAGCATTATCCCTTTCACATTGCCTCTTCATCCCGGTAAGTTTATAGCACACCCAACGCGTTTCAAAGCAATTCAGCTTCTTCATCAGGGGTTCAGCTTATAACCATGGCGCAGTGACAACTCCTTTTATGCATGCAGTAATTTATTAATTAGTAGCCCCACGTGGGCCGCGCTAAGTGCGCTTACAAGCGGACTGCATGCTGGGACATGTGGTCCATGGAGTAAACAGTTACTTCCCTAAGTGGGTTCAGAGCGCCAAAGTTCAATAAAAGCATTATTTCTTTCCTTGGTAGGACACCAGGTGTAGGGGCAATCCTCTTCTTACTTTAGGCATGCTGCGCTGCAATGAGATCACGCATTGTTGCGGGCTCCAGCCTCTGTATCTTCACAGATGGTGCTCCTTCTCACGACGTGGGCCGCCGTGTAGAAATAAACAAACAAATGCCCGAAAGCTTTTGAAGGGGCACTCGACAGCAAGCCTGCCTTCCAGCATTATCCCTTTCACATTGCCTCTTCATCCCGGTAAGTTTATAGCACACCCAACGCGTTTCAAAGCAATTCAGCTTCTTCATCAGGGGTTCAGCTTATAACCATGGCGCAGTGACAACTCCTTTTATGCACGCAGTAATTTATTAATTAGTAGCCCCACGTGGGCCGCGCTAAGTGCGCTTACAAGCGGACTGCATGCTGGGACATGTGGTCCATGGAGTAAACAGTTACTTCCCTAAGTGGGTTCAGAGCGCCATCTGTGAAGATACAGAGGCTGGAGCCCGCAACAATGCGTGATCTCATTGCAGCGCAGCATGCCTAAAGTAAGAAGAGGATTGTCCCTACACCTGGTGTCCTACCAAGGAAAGAAATAATGCTTTTATTGAACTTTGGCGCTCTGAACCCACTTAGGGAAGTAACTGTTTACTCCATGGACCACATGTCCCAGCATGCAGTCCGCTTGTAAGCGCACTTAGCGCGGCCCACGTGGGGCTACTAATTAATAAATTACTGCGTGCATAAAAGGAGTTGTCACTGCGCCATGGTTATAAGCTGAACCCCTGATGAAGAAGCTGAATTGCTTTGAAACGCGTTGGGTGTGCTATAAACTTACCGGGATGAAGAGGCAATGTGAAAGGGATAATGCTGGAAGGCAGGCTTGCTGTCGAGTGCCCCTTCAAAAGCTTTCGGGCATTTGTTTGTTTATTTCTACACGGCGGCCCACGTCGTGAGAAGGAGCACCATCTGTGAAGATACAGAGGCTGGAGCCCGCAACAATGCGTGATCTCATTGCAGCGCAGCATGCCTAAAGTAAGAAGAGGATTGCCCCTACACCTGGTGTCCTACCAAGGAAAGAAATAATGCTTTTATTGAACTTTGGCGCTCTGAACCCACTTAGGGAAGTAACTGTTTACTCCATGGACCACATGTCCCAGCATGCAGTCCGCTTGTAAGCGCACTTAGCGTGGCCCACGTGGGGCTACTAATTAATAAATTACTGCGTGCATAAAAGGAGTTGTCACTGCGCCATGGTTATAAGCTGAACCCCTGATGAAGAAGCTGAATTGCTTTGAAACGCGTTGGGTGTGCTATAAACTTACCGGGATGAAGAGGCAATGTGAAAGGGATAATGCTGGAAGGCAGGCTTGCTGTCGAGTGCCCCTTCAAAAGCTTTCGGGCATTTGTTTGTTTATATATATATATATATATATATATATATATATATATATATAAAATTATATTAAAAACTATCAAACTTTGAGCCTGATATCGATGTCGGGCAGACGGACAATGTCAGGCTGTCGGTGGCGATCCGCCCAACGGACAGCCCCTCGGTCTGAATGCCGCATTTTCATTCATGCGATCGGACCGTCAGCGGTTGGGGGTAAGACCATCGCCTCCACCAGGATCTCAGATCCCAAAGGGGCAGCGGTCGAAATCGCAATCCCTGAATGGTGGCAGTGCCTGCCTCGGCACCGCCTTCGGGATTACAATGCCACTTTCTGACAGACTTTTCATGGCGGACCAACTGCCATGAAAAGGCTGTCGGAAAGTGACTTTGCGGGCCCCAAGCAGGGCCCCCGTCCCTTGGGGGCCACTGCAAAGTGGACCTGGGGGCACATGTAGTGCCCCCACGCACATCCATGCACTTTGTGCCATGCACCACATGGTGCATGGCATACGGTGCATGGATGTCCACAAAGTGCTCTTTTAAACTGCTGCTTGTGCTGTGGCCCTTTTCCCGGGCTGCAGCACAAGCCACTATGTTAAAGAGCACATGCCAACTGCCCGCACAGGGGTCCTATCGTAATTGGGTGGTCGGACTGCCGCCTGCTTATTGGGTGGTTTCCTGACAGCCATGATAGCGGACTGCGGTCCGACCAGCCGCTATCAAAATAAGGCCCTATATATCCAAATTTATAAATAAAATCTAAATTAGAGTTTACCATATACTGATAAAAAAAAATCCAAACTAAGGGGCCGATTCCGATTCGGGCCGGAAAACGTACCGACCGACTCGGAGCCGGAATTAATTCCGACCGACACGTACCGGTGCAGCCCGACCCGCAAAGTACGATGAAAAGCGTGCAAAATCCGACCGACTCGTACGGAACACAAGCCGAATGACCGAACCGCGCGGAAAACAGCTATCCGGCTGGAAAAGCACGCAAATCTAACCGACCAACACGCACCAGGAAGAATCCCGAACGAAACGTACCCGCGAACTCTGACCCGCCAAGTACGATGCAACGCGTGGAAAACACGACCGAGTCGCACGGAGCTCAAGCCGTACGACCGACACGCATACAGAACAGCGAGCCAAAGCAACCCAATACACCGCGACCGACGCGTACGCAGCACAGGACACAGCACAAACACAGCGTGAACGACTCGGAGAAGCTCGCACGAGACAACTGCAGGGTCCGACTCGGTCAGAAGAACGTCTCCTACCTGCACAAAAAGTACAAAGGGAAAAAAAAAAAAAAAAGGCCAAACAAGCAATTACAAAGCCAATAAATACTGGGGGGGGGGAACAGGGAACAAAGACACACCCACAACTCCACCCATATAAAGGACACAAATCCCTACCTTGATCCTTTGCAAATTCAAATTACCTGCCAGCACAGAACACCAACAGACAGCAACCACACACACACTCACAGCTCATCCATCACACAAGCCACACACCATCAGCACCTCAACAAATAGCATCCTCACATACACCCAGCAAAACACACACTCACACACCCTCACTTGCACACCAACACACACATCACTCACCACCACCACCCATCACCATGCCCCCCAAGAAGAATCCAAAGTTCCTAAATAGTGAATTGGAAGTCCTGGTAGATGAGATCCTCAGGGTAGAGCCACAGCTGTTTGGTACACTGGTCCAACAGACCCCCATGTCGCAGAAAACCAAGATGTGGGCGAGGATTGTCGACAGGGTGAACGCACAATCACCATGTTTGCGCACAAAGGAAGACATCCAGAACAGGTGGTATGATGTGCGCAGGAGGGTCAGGGACCTACTGAAGAAGGATTACATCTTGAGCCAACACACCGGCAGTGGCCCTCCTGCCAAACCACTATACCTCAGGCCCTGGGAGGAGAAGGTGCGGGCCATCCTCCCACCAGTGAGCATCTATGGACTAGAAGACATCCCAGAGCCTGGTGAGTACACAACCAATATACCCAATATCGTGTGACAATACACACACATCACTGTCAAGGGGATAGTCAAACCATGCACCCTTAGCAAATCCACAGCAACAAAACCAGAATCATCCCAAGATGTGTATGTCAGTCAGATAAACACAATACATGCCATCTCATAGTGATACGTAACTGTGTCATGACATGTACAAACCCTACAACAAATAAAGCTAGGCAGTGGCAGAAATCTAACCAACAAACACTGTCAGATATGTAGCCACCACTACAACACCACCACACAGGGAATCCCACAGAAAGGAAGGAATTCTGTGTATGCTGGTCAAGTCAGTGTAGCCAATAGCATCATGGGAGTCGTAGTCACAGATATTGCCCACCATCACAATTCGCCCATCAACACCACTCTGAACCATGCTCACATCACAGGGAGTGGAAAACAACTGACAAGATGGCTGACACTGGCTACTGCTGTGGGGAGCACAAGGCCCTGCTGGGAACTGTGCACCAACCAACAGCAGGACACCACTGTCTGACATCCTGAAAGACAACTTGCACTCCCTGCAATGGAAGCACGTTCCGTGGTGGGATATCTGGCTGGGTGGGAAGGAGGACTCACAGCTATGACCATAGTTACCAGCAGCTCTTCCCACACACCCCCCTAACCCAAACTACACACAACTCACCTGGGAAAATGCATTGCCTCACACTAAAAATATTTATCCCACAAAGAACCACCACCCTGGGTCATGCTGTGGGAAGCACAGTGACACACATGGGACTTGTAGCCAAACAAATGCCAGGACAACACTGTCAGCCATCCATTCAGCACAGGCACACTACCCCACAGGGAAGCAGAGTCAGAAGGAAGGAAGTATGGGCATGCTGGGAAGGGGGTGGAGGCAACAGCATGATGGGAGTGGTAGTCACAGCTCAACATCCCCCCACATGGCCCAGCAAGCTCACACTGAAGCATGCACACCTCACAGAGAGTGGAAAGCCCCATCAAAGATGTCTGACACTGCTGCTCTGTTGTGGGGAGCACAAGGCCATGCTGGGAACTGGCAACCAACCAACAGCAGGACACCACTGTCAGCCATCTTGCCATTGCTGTCACACCCACACACAGTGAAGTACACTCAAAAGGAAGGAAGTATGGGCATGCTGGGAAGGGGGTGGAGGCAATAGCATGATGGGAGTGGTAGTCACAGCTCAACATCCCCCCCACATGGCCCAGCAAGCTCACACTGAAGCATGCACACCTCACAGAGAGTGGAAAGCCCCATCAAAGATGTCTGACACTGCTGCTCTGTTGTGGGGAGCACAAGGCCATGCTGGGAACTGGCAACCAACCAACAGCAGGACACCACTGTCAGCCATCTTGCCATTGCTGTCACACCCACACACAGTGAAGTACCCTCAAAAGGAAGGAAGTATGGGCATGCTGGGAAGGGGGTGGAGGCAATAGCATGATGGCAGTGGTAGTCACAGCTCAACATCCCCCCCACATGGCCCAGCAAGCTCACACTGAAGCATGCACACCTCACAGAGAGTGGAAAGCCCCATCAAAGATGTCTGACACTGCTGCTCTGTTGTGGGGAGCACAAGGCCATGCTGGGAACTGGCAACCAACCAACAGCAGGACACCACTGTCAGCCATCTTGCCATTGCTGTCACACCCACACACAGTGAAGTACACTCAAAAGGAAGGAAGTATGGGCATGCTGGGAAGGGGGTGGAGGCAATAGCATGATGGCAGTGGTAGTCACAGCTCAACATCCCCCACATGGCCCAGCAAGCTCACACTGAAGCATGCACACCTCACAGAGAGTGGAAAGCCCCATCAAAGATGTCTGACACTGCTGCTCTGTTGTGGGGAGCACAAGGCCATGCTGGGAACTGGCAACCAACCAACAGCAGGACACCACTGTCAGCCATCTTGCCATTGCTGTCACACCCACACACAGTGAAGTACACTCAAAAGGAAGGAAGTATGGGATTGCTGGGAAGGGGGGTGGAGGCAATAGCATGATGGCAGTGGTAGTCACAGCTCAACATCCCCCCCACATGGCCCAGCAAGCTCACACTGAAGCATGCACACCTCACAGAGAGTGGAAAGCCCCATCAAAGATGTCTGACACTGCTGCTCTGTTGTGGGGAGCACAAGGCCATGCTGGGAACTGGCAACCAACCAACAGCAGGACACCACTGTCAGCCATCTTGCCATTGCTGTCACACCCACACATAGTGAAGTACACTCAAAAGGAAGGAAGTATGGGCATGCTGGGAAGGGGGTGGAGGCAATAGCATGATGGGAGTGGTAGTCACAGCTCAACATCCCCCCACATGGCCCAGCAAGCTCACACTGAAGCATGCACACCTCACAGAGAGTGGAAAGCCCCATCAAAGATGTCTGACACTGCTGCTCTGTTGTGGGGAGCACAAGGCCATGCTGGGAACTGGCAACCAACCAACAGCAGGACACCACTGTCAGCCATCTTGCCATTGCTGTCACACCCACACACAGTGAAGTACCCTCAAAAGGAAGGAAGTATGGGCATGCTGGGAAGGGGGTGGAGGCAATAGCATGATGGCAGTGGTAGTCACAGCTCAACATCCCCCCCACATGGCCCAGCAAGCTCACACTGAAGCATGCACACCTCACAGAGAGTGGAAAGCCCCATCAAAGATGTCTGACACTGCTGCTCTGTTGTGGGAGCACAAGGCCATGCTGGGAACTGGCAACCAACCAACAGCAGGACACCACTGTCAGCCATCTTGCCATTGCTGTCACACCCACACACAGTGAAGTACACTCAAAAGGAAGGATGTATGGGCATGCTGGGAAGGGGGTGGAGGCAATAGCATGATGGCAGTGGTAGTCACAGCTCAACATCCCCCCACATGGCCCAGCAAGCTCACACTGAAGCATGCACACCTCACAGAGAGTGGAAAGCCCCATCAAAGATGTCTGACACTGCTGCTCTGTTGTGGGGAGCACAAGGCCATGCTGGGAACTGGCAACCAACCAACAGCAGGACACCACTGTCAGCCATCTTGCCATTGCTGTCACACCCACACACAGTGAAGTACACTCAAAAGGAAGGAAGTATGGGCATGCTGGGAAGGGGGTGGAGGCAATAGCATGATGGCAGTGGTAGTCACAGCTCAACATCTCCCCCCACATGGCCCAGCAAGCTCACACTGAAGCATGCACACCTCACAGAGAGTGGAAATCCCCATCAAAGATGTCTGACACTGCTGCTCTGTTGTGGGGAGCACAAGGCCATTCTGGGAACTGGCAACCAACCAACAGCAGGACACCACTGTCAGCCATCTTGCCATTGCTGTCACACCCACACACAGTGAAGTACACTCAAAAGGAAGGAAGTATGGGCATGCTGGGAAGGGGGGTGGAGGCAATAGCATGATGGCAGTGGTAGTCACAGCTCAACATCCCCCCCCACATGGCCCAGCAAGCTCACACTGAAGCATGCACACCTCACAGAGAGTGGAAATCCCCATCAAAGATGTCTGACACTGCTGCTCTGTTGTGGGGAGCACAAGGCCATGCTGGGAACTGGCAACCAACCAACAGCAGGACACCACTGTCAGCCATCTTGCCATTGCTGTCACACCCATACACAGTGAAGTACACTCAAAAGGAAGGAAGTATGGGCATGCTGGGAAGAGCGGTGGAGGCAATAGCATGATGGCAGTGGTGGTCACAGCTCAACACCCCCCCCCCCACATGGCCCAGCAAGCTCACACTGAAGCATGCACACCTCACAGAGAGTGGAAAGCCCCATCAAAGATGTCTGACACTGCTGCTCTGTTGTGTGGAGCACAAGGCCATTCTGGGAACTGGCAACCAACCAACAGCAGGACACCACTGTCAGCCATCTTGCCATTGCTGTCACACCCACACACAGTGAAGTACACTCAAAAGGAAGGAAGTATGGGCATGCTGGGAAGGGGGTGGAGGCAATAGCATGATGGGAGTGGTAGTCACAGCTCAACATCCCCCCACATGGCCCAGCAAGCTCACACTGAAGCATGCACACCTCACAGAGAGTGGAAAGCCCCATCAAAGATGTCTGACACTGCTGCTCTGTTGTGGGGAGCACAAGGCCATGCTGGGAACTGGCCACCAACCAACAGCAGGACACCACTGTCAGCCATCTTGCCATTGCTGTCACACCCACACACAGTGAAGTACACTCAAAAGGAAGGAAGTATGGGCATGCTGGGAAGGGGGTGGAGGCAACAGCATGATGGGAGTGGTAGTCACAGCTCAACATCCCCCCCCCACATGGTCCAGCAAGCTCACACTGAAGCATGCACACCTCACAGAGAGTGGAAAGCCCCATCAAAGATGTCTGACACTGCTGCTCTGTTGTGGGGAGCACAAGGCCATGCTGGGAACTGGCCACCAACCAACAGCAGGACACCCCTGACTGACATCCTGAGAGTCAACCTGCACCCACTGCAAGGGTGGCATGCTTCATGGTGGGATAACTGGGCTGGAGGGAGAAGGATGTCCGGATGTCAACCAAATACCACCAATGCTGCCTATGCACACACCTCAACATTCACATTGAAATGCTTCATGTTATCAGGACAATGCGCTACACCAATATCAACAGCTGACTGTGACAACTTAGGACAATGCAATGTACAGGCCCGCATCCAGAGGTACAGTCACAACTGTCAGGTGTTTGAACCATTGATGCCTGTAGAAACATTACATACATTGTGTGTCTCTTCCAAATACAGGTGATGATGGGGACACAGCAGCAGACGCTGAGGAGTCCCTGTCCCAGGCTCCGGGGGACACTGAGCTCACTGGTGTGGAACAGCCTCTGCCCACCTCGGATGACGAAGACCTACCTGGCACCTCCGCAGTGAGTCATCATGCAGCACCAGCAGGACCACCAGCTGCACCCCCTGCACCCACCCCTCAAACAACTGCCAACACACAGACCACCCCTGCCGACACGGACAGACCAAGGACCACCACCACCAACAGCACACGGACCCCGGCCCAACATGGAGCTACAGACACCAACACCAGCAACAACCCCCAAGGGGGCCCAGGGTCACCTGTGCGTGCCAACGCAGGTCCTTCACGTGTCGCCAGGGGTGGTGGAGGGGTGGTAGACATAGGTCGCTGCTTGCAGAGGGGTCTGGACTGCATGATGACCCACAACTGGTACGCATAGCTGATGCGTACCAGACTAGCACCGGAGAGTTCAGCCAGGTAGTGGGGATCCTCAGGGACATTCAACAGCAGCAGGCTGCCCATCATGCCCGCTTGGACTTACACATGTCCCGCATGGAGTCCAAGTGGGACACATTGCAAGAACAGACGGCGGTGCAAAGGGACATATTACAATGCCTCCGCCAGATGTGCACCAACATGTCAACACCTCCCTGTGTGCCCACAACATCTGGTGCTGCAACAACTGCAACTGCCACAGGGAGGGAGGATGACTCTGGCGGAGAGTCCCCTGCACCGCAGCAGCCTGCACTTGAGGGTCCCCCCCAAAGAAGAGGGGTCGTCCGAGGAAGGACAACTGAGAGGCTGATGGCCATGCACAACCCCCAGGAAGCCAACACCTGTTCCGGAAAATCACCTTTGTGCGCAAACTCTTCACCCTGTCGAATGCAACACAACTCTCCCACATGACATGGGGAGCTCAAGTTGGACCAATGTATCAGATGACTGTGGACTTTACTCAGGACATTTCTGCTATCAGGACTTCCAAATCATCTAGGAACTTTGGATTACAATCACAATGTACAGCACCCACCATCCTGTGCACTATACTCACACATGTATGTCAATAAACTCACTAATACACCATACTTGCCTCTGTTGTGATTACAACGTTGTTTCTGAAGTGGAGATGATGATCTGTGAAATGACACTGTGCATGCTAACTGCTACAGCAAGTACAACACCGGCATGTGAGTCATGGCGACGTGACACATATGAGGGAGACACACCACCAGGGCTACACAACACATACACACCAGGGCCATCTGACTCATCGCCTACACTGATGTTGCCAGGAAATACGGTGCAATGCACAGACACAACACCTATTCACAGTCTGTGTTAACTAGCCCACTGGTGCAGGAAGCAAATGTCAGTCAGATGTGTGACCACAGACAACGCACATCACAAAGTGAAGCACAGGTTTATTACACATTTGCAACATGTTGTAACCACTACAGATGCAAGGTAATCCCACCTGGCAGTGGGCACACAGTCAACAAGTGTAGAAGGTAGGAAGTCCATGGGTGTGGCGCACATCACCTGTAGGGAAACGACAGCTACCACCCTGGAAGTTGATTCACGGTGACGGGGGATCACAGTTGAACAAACAACTCTGAAAGTACCCTGTGAAGGACAGAAATGACACACAGTCAAAAGCACTGAAGAACAGGACAGAACTGCAATACTCATGCCCAATACATGTCACAAGATACCCACCCAGGACCAAGTTAGCATGTCAACACTGTTGTGGAGTACAGACTACCTGTAAGGACACATTGCTGCACGCATCCAGTCAAGTAGCACATGGACACACTCAAACATCACCAGAGCACCACCAACACATATCATGCAAACTCACATCATTGACATAACATCCCTGGATACTCACATTCAGCTGAAGAAGTTGGTGATGAGCTATGTGCGGACATCACCCTCATCATCATCATCACCACTGGCATCGTGGTCCAGCCCAGGATCCTCCACAGGTGGCGGATGTTGGTCATCGTCATCCAGGATGAGAGGCAACTCCTTCCGCACTGCCAGGTTGTGTAGCATGCAGCAGACGATGACAATCTTGCACACCTTTGCTGGGGCATATGGGAGGGCCCCTCCTGTCTTGTCCAGGCAGCGGAAGCGGCTCTTCAGGAGACCAAAGGTCCGCTCTATCACTCTCCTGGTCCGACCATGTGCCTCATTGTAGCGCATCTGGGCTGGTGTCACAGGGTTCCTGAGGGGTGTCAGCAACCACGGCATGTTGGGGTATCCGGAGTCATCTACGGACAGACAAGTGCACATTAGCTGATTTGGAAAAGTGGGTGGAATACTACAGATCAGAACACACACAATGGTACAAAGTCAGTACACACCGACAAGCCAGGCACGCTGGTTCTGCATCTGTGCCATCATCCTCGGGATGCGACTACTCCTCATCACGTAGGCATCGTGTGCTGAACCAGGGAAACGGGCGCACACATGTGTGATGCTCATATCTGCTAAACATACCACCAGAGCATTGATCGAATGGTAATGTTTACGGTTCCGGTATGCCTGCTCATGTGCCTGTGGTGGTATCAAAGCCACATGTGTCCCATCAATGGAGCCAATGACATGTGGCATCCTCCCCAGGGCATAGAAGTCACTCTTGACATCAGTGAGTTGTTGACGTGTTGGGAAATAGATGTACTGGTTAAGGCATCTCAACATTGCCTCCAAAACATCGCATAGCACACGGCTGAACATGGTCTGTGACATCCCACCAGCAGATGCCACAGTGTGTTGAAAGGTACCGGTGGCAAAGAAGTGTAGGGCTGCCATCACCTTCACCTTGGGGGTCAGCGCTGTAGGGTATGTCTGGCCAGGTTGCAAATGTGGAGCCAACCGCACCGTCAATTCCTCAATCAGTGGCCTGGTGAAGCGGTACCGTCGGATGCAGTCCCGTTCAACCACCATTGCAAGGTCAGGGAATGGCCGATGGACAGCTGGTGCCCTGCAGTGCATAGGTGAGGAAAGAAAGATTGTCAGTCACCCCACATATGAGGCATAGACCAGACTCAATATCACATGATACATCATTACGAGACACAAGTACATGATGCGTGTGCCATTCCGTAAGGACATGTATGGCACCTACATGGCTAACATCTAACATCACAGTTCAACATGTGTCCTCAACAAGTCCCAGGTTGTGCTATGGGATATCATTAGGCTGTGTCACAGTACCCATGTACTGCTGTCACGTTCCAAACACACACCACAGTGACATGTGAGGACAGATGTGCCCCAGGCATCACAGCTCATCGACAGGTAGATTCCCAGGGACCATGTATTGACACATGGACACTGGCATGACATGGTGCATCATGAATACACCACAGCTAAACAACCATGACCCCCACAGGTAGTGGTCCCTGTTGCCTCGGCAGGACAGACATGGACGTCTGTGACACACACACGCACAACATCAAAGTCCATGCACAAACATCGTGGATGTGGAGACTGTCTCCCATTGTGCACATGGAATCAGAGACATTGTAAACACGACATGCACACAGACTGTGGAGGGCCATCACAATTGTGGCAATGGGTCACCCTGGGACGTACATACCGTCCCACATGGGACTCAGGGGGTATGTGACATGACATACACATACACAACCGTGAAATGTGACCATGCCACATGCCCTGAAATGAACAGTTGCACACCACAGTGTTCATGTGCACAACACACCAAGGATTCTGTCCCCATGAACACGTGCACAGCCTGGGAGTGGCTGCCCCCAAGTGCCACCCAAAAAACAACATGTTGACCCCCATACACGGAACATGTAATGCAGCCTTACATGCCTTAGGATACAGTGTGGACAGGCTGTGGTGTTGTAGGTGTGCCCCTCACTCCCTGGGAAGTATATGTGGCTGGCATATGTTCACCTGTGACAGGCATGGTGACATATGCCAGTGACTTGTACAGGGACGCGTTGTACAGCAATGGACCGATCGGTGCGCACACATTGGCCATTGCATTCAATGTGAGCGGGTACGCGTTGTAGAGCAATGGACCGATCGGTGTGCCCGGCCGGCCCATTGCATTCAATGTGAGCGGGTATGCGTTGTATCCCGGGTACGCGTTGTACAGCAATGGACCGATCGGTGTGCCCGGCCGGCCCATTGCATTCAATGTGAGCGGGTACGCGTTGTATCGCGGGTACGCGTTGAACTGCAATGGACTGATCGGTGTGCCCGGCCGGCCCACTGCATTCAATGTGAGCGGGTACGCGTTGTTGAGCAATGGACCGATCGGTGTGCCCGGCCGGCCCGTTGCATTCAATGTGAGCGGGTACGCGTTGTAGAGCAATGGACCGATCGGTGTGCCCGGCCGGCCCATTGCATTCAATGTGAGCGGGTACGCGTTGTATCGCAGGTACGCGTTGAACTGCAATGGACCGATCGGTGTGCCCGGCCGGCCCATTGCATTCAATGTGAGCGGGTACGCGTTGTATCCCGGGTACGCGTTGTACAGCAATGGACCGATCGGTGTGCCCGGCCGGCCCATTGCATTCAATGTGAGCGGGTACGCGTTGTATCGCGGGTACGCGTTGAACTGCAATGGACTGATCGGTGTGCCCGGCCGGCCCATTGCATTCAATGTGTGCGGGTACGCGTTGTATCGCGGGTACGCGTTGAACTGCAATGGACCGATCGGTGTGCCCGGCCAGCCCATTGCATTCAATTTGAGTGGGTACGCGTTGTAGAGCAATGGACCGATCGGTGTGCCCGGCCGGCCCATTGCATTCAATGTGAGCGGGTACGCGTTGTATCGCAGGTACGCGTTGAACTGCAATGGACCGATCGGTGTGCCCGGCCGGCCCATTGCATTCAATGTGAGCGAGTGCAGCGTTGTATCCCGGGTACGCGTTGTACAGCAATGGACCGATCGGTGTGCCCGGCCGGCCCATTGCATTCAATGTGAGTGGGTACGCGTTGTATCGCGGGTACGCGTTGAACTGCAATGGACCGATCGGTGTGCCCGGCCGGCCCATTGCATTCAATGTGAGCGGGTACGCGTTGTATCGCGGTGCAGCGTTGAACTGCAATGGACCGATCGGTGCCCGGCCGGCCCATTGCATTCAATTTGAGCGGGTACGCGTTGTAGAGCAATGGACCGATCGGTGTGCCCGGCCGGCCCATTGCATTCAATGTGAGCGGGTACGCGTTGTACAGCAATGGACCGATAGGTGTGCACACATTGGCTGGGGCCTGGCATGGCAACGGACGCGTTTTCGAAGCTCCAACGAGTCTGATGCAGTGAATTCAGTTGGCCAGCCACAACAATGTTGCAAAATCATGGGTGTCATGAAGTTGAAGATTTGAAGGATGCTGTGGGCGTGTATTAGTGCTGCTATACCATGGATTGGTCAGATTTAGAAGATGCAAACGACTTGGACCTATCACTTTGGACACATGGGACAGTATCTGCCTCTGCAGCACACATATAATGCTGGCTGTTCCCCTGAGAGCTCACTTGCCTGCACTACATGCTCCAGGACGACATCTGCCACCAACACTGCTGCTGTTTATGCATCCTCTGGCTCCTGCAATGGCACGTACTGTGGAGAGAGCCCCAGCCTTCAGCCTTGAGGATAACCAGGCCCTGCTGGATAGCCTCCTTCCACAGTACAGCAAGCTGTATGGGAAACCAGGGGAGCAGGTGAGTGTGCTGTCCACTGCATCACTAATTGTGCATGTTGTCTGACTAGCAGGACTTTCACTGTGCACACCACTGGCTAGCATGCCCACTGAGTAGTTGTCACACCCCAAAGTGTGTAGTTACATGCACTGAACTGGTACAGTGCAGTAACAGTGCATTCCAACTAGGTTTACTTCCCATGCAATGATACCATGTAGTGACTGCTGGCAAACTGTTCATAGCCATTGTTGCACTGCCTGTGTACATCATATGCCCCTGTAATTGAGACATGTATATCCAACTGTGTGATGCACGTATATGTTGCATGTGTAGTAATGGCCTTTTCACTTTGTCATCCTCACAGGTTGATGTCCACCAGAAGCAGGACATCTGGCTGACCATCGCCCGGAAAGTAAGATCCGTGGGGGTCTACAGGCGCAGGATCCGCAACTGCCAAAAGAGGTGGCTGGACCTTCGTGGCTGGACCCGGAGGATCGCAAGGGTCCAGCTGAAGCTGTCGCCTCCTCGCAGGAGGGGCGGACACCGGACCCTGACCCCCCACATGCTCCGGATCCTGGCGGTGGTCTTCCCTGACCTGGATGGGCAGCTGAAGGACAGACAGCAGCAAGGAGGGGGTGAGTCCATGACTGCACTGTGCACTTTGTCTGCCATGCTATGTGCCCTCCTCTGACCTGAGTAAATTTCCACAGTACATCAGTCATGTGGTCCAGGACCCATGTCCCTCATTTGTTACATGCCCACTTCTCCTCTGATACGCATATGTGTGGCCCTTATAGTCAGGAAATTGTATCATTTGGGGACTGTATCATTGCATTTTGCTTTGCTCAAGGTGGGGGACAGCATTTGTTCCCGTGACTATGTTGTGCGATTCATGGGTGGGTCAATTGCTTACACAATGCCTAAGTTCTGACATGTGATCTGAGTGTAACTGTGATATGTGTTCCGCTTGCTGCTCTGACTCACCACATGTCCCTGGGGAATGTGGCACACACCCATGCTGCTGGTGGGAACAATATTTGGGCCTCAGGAGTATGTGTATCCAGTGTGTCACACATGCTTAGCCACCTGCCTACTGTCCAGGACTCATCCCTCTTACAGGTGGAGCTGGACAGTCATGCCTACTCCAGTGCATACAATACACTCTGTACTCCCACTCCCATGTATCATCTGGCATGTTGTGATCAGTGTAATGTACCCTCAGGTGTCTGCCTCTGTCTCATTGTGCTGTGTCTTCGTTGTCAGGACTACTGGTATGTTCATCGTTTGGGGCTCAGCATGCCATCTGAGATGTGACCATGATAGACGATACTTCTGTGACTTATAGGTGTCTGATCACTTGACTGTGCACACAGGTGTTTGCGACTGTGACTTTCAGGCAGCTGTATTTTCATTCACAGCACACTGTGAGGTGCTCATGTTCAGAGAGTTGTGTTTCATGTCCCCCATATGTCCAGTTGGTATGACGTGGACAAATAGTAGTACAGATGATGTGGTTTTTGGGGGATGGATGTTAGAACTGGGGGTCTCCAGTTGGCAATGGTTTGCACCTTTGTCCAAATAGGGACCCTTGCTTCTAGTCAGGATAAGGGGGAAACACTCCTAAAATAACCCCTGCTCACCCCCTGGTAGCTTGGCACGAGCAGACAGGCTTATCTCAGAGGCAGTGTGTAAAGCATTTGTGACCACATACAGTAATACAGTGAAAACACTACAGATGGACACCACACAGGTTGTTTATGTAAAAATAAGTAATCTTTATATAGACTTATCACAAGACCCAATAGCAAAAATCCACAATACTGTAATCAAAAATAGACTTAAAATGATAGAGACAGTTCACGTTATCTTCAAAAATAGGATAGTCAATCAAATAAAGCTTGTAGCAACAAATAACTCCACTTGGAGTTATCACGACGTCGTGACCGGTGGAAATCCCAAAGTACGGCGCCGACCGCGAGGTGCGCGGCGTCGGGCCCGGAGTCGAGCAGACCCACAAAGAACAGTACCTGGAATTCGATGAAAACAAAGACGGTGCACGGCGTCGGGGAGGTGATGCTTCGTTGGCGCCGGCGGCGTCGGTTCCTTACGACCCCAGGGGAGGTGATGTCTCGGTTCCTTACTGCAGCGCAGGGAGGTGAGGCGTCGGTTCCTTACTGTGTCGGGGAGGTGACGTCACGGATGGCGGCGAGGCGTCGGTTCCTTACGATGGTGCGGCGTCGATGGATTCGGGGTCACCCACGTCGAGGATCGGCTCCGCGATGATGAAGCCCTGGCGTCGGTGAAGTCGGGGCTGCGGTGCGAGTCGGGACGGTGCGTCGTGAGCGTCACGAGCGGTGTCCTCGGCTCCGGTGCAGGCAGCGGCCTCGATGGCGGCTTCGGAGTCGATGTCGCACGGCGTCGGCAGGCGTCGGGCCTACGGTGCAAGTCGGGGCGGTGCGTCGTGCTCTTCACGGCGGTGCCCACGGCTTCGGTGCAGGTTACAGGCGTCGCTCGCCGGCGTCGGTGTTGCAATTTCCCTCTGTTAGCAGCTAAAACAGCAGTTCCAGATGCAGGCAAACAGAAGGGTGAAGTCTTTGTGTCCCTGTGACTTCAGGCAGGAGGCAAGCTCAGTTCAAGCCCTTGGAGATTCCCTTCTTCAAGATGACAAAGCACAGCAAAGTCTTTTCTCCTGTCCTTGGCAGAAAGCAACCACTGCAGGCCAACCCCAATCAGCAAAACAGCACAGGGGCAGTACTCCTCCTTCAGCTTCTCCGGTTCTTCTCCTTGGCAACAGGTTTCTTGATTTCCCAGAAGTGATCTAATTTCCTAGGGGTCTGGGTCCCCTTTTTATACACCTTTTCCCTTTGTTCTCTGAAGGCAGAGAGGCCTCTGCCTAGTCCAAAACCAGTTCTGGTCAGTCCTGGAGCACTTTGTTTTTCTGACTCCTTCTTTCCTTTGTGAGTGAGGGGCAGAGCCATCAGACGCCCGGCAGGAGGTGGAGCCAGCATTGTGGAAGGCAGGCACAGCCCTATTCAGACCCAGGTGCAACTCCTCCCACCCATCCTCCTTCAGGCAGACCTATTCAGCCTAGTGCTGACTCACCCTGCCTCCTGGAATCCCCCAGCCCCTGTCACTCACAAACCCAGACACACAATACACAACCTGAGCAGAGGCAGCTGGATGGTTTAGGCAAGAAAATACCTACTTTCTAAAAGTGGTATTTTCAAACAAAGAATGTTAAAACCAACTTCACTAAAAGATGTATTTTATCATTCTGAGTTCAGGCATACTAAATTCGTTTTTCTACCATGTTCTCTGGGTCAGTTAGGATTATAAGGTGTAATAATCAAACTGCCCATTCTGGCCTATGGAGAACAGGTAGCCTTGCAATAGTGAAAAACGAAAATGGCTGTAATTCACTATTAGGACATGCCACACACACCAGGGCATGTCCTACCTTATACTTACAATGCACCCTGCCCTTGGGCCTACCTTAGGGGTGTCTGATATGAAGATAAGGGAAGGTTTAGGGACTGGCAAGTGGGTGCACTTGCCAAGTCGACATGGCAGTCACAGACTGCACACAGGCTCTGCAATGGCAGGCCTGAGACACATTTTACAAGCCGCTTCTGTGGGTGGCACAACCAGTGCTGCAAGCCCACCAGCGGCATTGGATTTACAAGCCCTGGGCACACTCAGTGCACTGTACTAGGGACTGACAAGTAAACCAATCATCCAATCATGGAGTCACTAATCCATAACACAATTTATCATGGGGAGAGCATATGCACTTTAGCACTGATCAGCAGTGGTAAAGTGCCCAGAGTCATAAAACCAACAAAAACAGGTCAGAGAAAATATAGGAGGAAGGCAAAAAGTTCAGGGATGACCCTGCAAAAAGGGCCAAGTCCAACAATGGACATGTGCACTTGTCAGTCACATAACTTGCATTCCCCATGCCCTCGGATTGTGACACAGTGCAGACTGTTGTTGTCTGGCTGCCATGGCCATGTGACTTGAGACAGTAATGTATGACTTTGCATGCATTCCAGTGTCATGGCATTCAACTTCCTGGGACTGATCCTGCAGGGGAGTGACATGTGCAACATGCACCCCATTGTGGCATTGACTATCCGGACATGGGTGCATCATGGTGTCTGGTGCTGGTATGCATCACATGCATTTCTAATTAGAATCTGGCCATCCCATTATCCGGACACCTGCACTGACTCAGTGGCAAGAGATGTGATGTGTGCATGTTCACATGCTTCACCGTGTTCCCTGCAATGTCCAACAACTGTGTAGGTGGTGCATGTGTCCACACTGGGGTCTTACCATCAGACAGGCACCAGACAGATGGGTGCAAGGGCAGGAGGGGTGTGAGTCCCATGGTTGACCATCAGACTGACAATTGGCTTCCCCGAATCTGTGTGAGGACTTTAGGCAATGTTCAACTAAGGATGCCAGGGCTTGCTCTGTAATGTGCTGTACTTACTGTGGTGTGTGCGGTCAGTGCAGGTGACTGATGTTTGTCTGTTTCCCTAATTGTTTGCAGATACATCCACGGCCACAGGGGGGACAGCTCCACGGACCAGGAGGAGCAGCGGAGCCAGACTGGGTCAGCATCGGACGAGTGGTCAGAGGGACCGAGTGGCCCGGAGGGCGAGGGGAGCCACACCGAGGAGTCCTCAGCACCATCCACCTCAGCTGGGGACCACAGCAGCTTGGAGGATGACTCCCTTGTGGAGGCGGGTCTCGGCAGCCACCAAAGGCCAGCTAGTCTGTCTGGCCCCGCCACCACCACCACCACCACCGCCCTCCCATTCCTGAGGTCTGTAGAGGCTCCCGTGCTTGGGAGCGTGTCTCCTTCGTGCCAGGCACCGCAGCCCCTGCCCCGGTGTCCCCTGCTGCCTTGAGTGAGGAGTCTGTGTACCTCCTTCGGCAGCTCCATGTAGGGCAGACAGCAATGCTGAGTGTCCTCCATGCACACACCACTCTGTTGACACAGCTGGGGTCGTTCATGGAGGGTATCTCGACGGGTATGTCTGCCCTACAGAGGAGCAATAGGTCCATGGACTCCTCCCTGATGGCAGCAGTGTCCCTCCTCCAACAGTCCCTCACCCCTCCCACCTCTGCCCCATCCACACTTCCTGCCCCCTACCTGTCCAAAGCACATGCACACCTGCACAGTCATCCATACACACAGACACGAGCAGCACAGACACACCCAAGAGTAAGGCAAGACATGCACACAAGCATCCTCAGGGGACTGATACCACAGACACAGGGGATGGGGAACACACACACACACAGGCATCCACATTCACTCCGCAGTCCTCCAAATCCTCTCCCTCCAAGACCCCTTCCCTTGCCTCGCCTGCTACCCCACATACACAGCAGGTCTTCCTGTGTGACCTCGGCCTCTTCCCCACCATTCCTGCACACCCAGCACACCAGGGGAAGAGGAAGTCCACCCACACAGAGAGGAGTGCCCCTTGCCCCCGGACACCCTTCCCCAGGCGCAGGCAGACACAGGAGCCCATTCGGAAGTCCCCCCAGAGCAGAAAGAGCAAGACCCCACCACCACCACCACGCAGCTCCAGCGCCCAGTCTCTCTCCTCCATCCCCCAGGCCACCACTGAACAGGTTCCCCCGCAACACCCTGCCCCAGGTTCCCCCACACACCGATACCACATCCCCAGACTGCTTAGGCCCTCCCCCCCTGCCACTTGCTCTTGCACCCCCAACCCAGACGCTCTGCCTGTTAGTGGCACTGTTGTGGGGACCGGGTCCCCCCTCTGTCCTGCCCACCTCATCTGCCCACCCTTCCACTCCCTTGGAGTCATGCACTGCAGTGGAGTCCACAACCACCACGTCTGACTCGGGCACTGCAGTGGGTACCCAGTCCACTACATCAGTCCAGCCCACTGCAGTGGTTGCGGCACCCACACCAACTGACTTGTGTACCACGGTGGTGCCGGCCCCCCTGAGTCAGACACCTCCACTGCAGTTGCCGGTGACACTCCTGCACCCACCACCCCTTCACTGCCTCACTCTGCCATCCCCTGATCCTGTCCCTGCGGTGCCTGGCCTGCCCCTTGTATGCCCCTCCAAGGGTGATGTCCCCCAACCGTACCAGTGCAGGCAAGCAATGTGTGACCAGTTGTCACTTCTCACCCCGTTGGTACTGTGATTTTGGACTGGCCATTGGCCTTAGTTTCTTTTGGACTTCCGTTTTTACCCTGACATTTGCTGAATAAAGCCTCTTTTTGTTTACTTTTGGGTTTTCTTTTGATGTACATGATGTGGATGAGTAGCATCCTGCATTTGCAGTTGTAATAGTGTTCACATCAGGACGATGAAGTGTTGCAGTGATGGACTCCATGTGGTCCATGGGATATGTGTCCTGTTGTATTCTGGATCTATGGCATCCTTTGCTACAGTCTGAGGGTGTAATGTTCAGCATTTGACACAGGGATGTCCTTTTTGCATTTGTAAATGAACATCTTTGTCTTACACTGATGCACATCTGGTGGGCTTACCACTGTTCAATGTTCCGATTTCCCTGACTGTGTGCCCAGCTCCACTGGACATGCAGTTTTGCACATCAATGTCGAAGGACTCATCTGTGTATACAGTGCAACTTGCTTGACACGTGTTTGGTGTGTGTGCAGATGACTGACGTGACACCCCGTACCCAGGCTGATGTGAGCAGAGCCTTCTGTGTGTTGTGGTTGTTGACTCACTGACGGAGTGTTCTGCTGACATGTTTGGGTCGTGCACAGACAAGGTTTGGCACAGCGGACCTTCCACAGGAGTGGTGTGCCCTCATGGCAGTGTGTAATCTGGTGACATTGCGTGGGCCTGTGTTGTGTAAGCATGTCTGTGCGTGTTCCCTTCCCTTTTCCTACACAGGCTGTGTCCCTAGGGATGTTCCTGTTTGTGATGCTTGCTGAGTTGTTCTGTGTTCATCCAGCATCTTGGACCTGGTTTCTCTGTGATGTGGGTGCATGGCAAACTAATGTTCATGAGGTTGTCATCCCAGGTTGTCTTTGTTGTCAGTGCTGGGGATGTGGGCAAACGCAGATGGGACACATTCAGGATTCCCCTTGGCACTTGTTGTTTACACGAGTAATGTGATTTACAGTTTGTGTTAGCTTACAGTGATTGTGACACGTTGTGTGTGTGACTGCTGCCACTCCTCAGGGTCAGAGCTGCAATGTTGGTAGTTGTGTACGTGTGTTCTTCGTGTGTCACCTTGGCTTCTTCATTGGTGTGTGACTATGGCCAGGATCCCATTGATTGTGGTGGATTTCACATCATGCCCATGTACAGCATACTGTGCTGTTTGTCAGACATTGACAAGTCTTGTTGACTGGCCATGTGTGATGGGTTTCTGCACCTTGGTTCCCACCACCACCCCTGGTATTGTCATGGGTGCATGTGCAATGTCACCAGTCCATGTGAGCTTCACTGCTGCACATTGGTGGAGATCAGGGTGTGTGGTGTTGAGTGTGTGCAAAAGTGAGTTGTTGCACGGCCAGACCCCTACCTCCATATTGGCCTTGGCTGGCAGGCCGTGCTGATTGATTGGAGCTTGTGTAGGTGTGATGGTAGTTAGTTGCTCAGGACACATGGCTGGGGTTCACAGTGTGAACGACATCTGACATTGTCATCACAGTGGGATTATCATGCAGGCTAGTGTCAGCACAATATGGGGTCCCTGGGGGTAGTGCTGTGGTGGGTCTGTCTCTTGCTGTGTTAGTTGCTGTTCCTACAAGCTTGTGTGACATGTGTAATTTGTGCTCCCTCTCATCTAACAATGCCTGATTGCCCACATAGGGGATTTGGATCCATGAGTTACTTTTGTGTGGCACTGTATGTGCATCTGTGTAATTGGTATTCAGGCCTCATCATGTGTTGTGTGGTTGCCTGGGGACACTGGCACCCCCCTCACCTGTTGTGTTTGATGTGCAGTGTGGGTCTGCCTGTTTGTGCATCTGCACCACTGCATTGGCATATCTTTAGTGTGCTATTGGCTGTATTGTTGTTTGGTGGGTTTCACCTGCTGTCCCTGGGACTCCTAGGTCATCAGTCAGCACAATGATCATTGTTTGTGTGTCCCATTGCTGCCATGGTATGTTATTTGTTCACCTCACATCTACAGTCTCCACAGGGTATCTACATTTGTGTGCCCATTGGTGCAAATATGTGGGTCTGCATTATGATGGTCACTTCTGTCATTGTGTCATTGATGGATGTTGACAGTGTCAGCCCCCATGGGTGATGTTTGTCTGCACATGGCCAAAGGTATGTCTTATTTGCACTGCACTGTTTGCCTCACACAATCTATGTTGCTATGGGACACAAGCACTACTTGCCACTGATGTGTTTGTTGTTCTGTGACCAGGAATCATCCATGCAGTTTGGCAGTTGCAGCTTTTTCAATGTCAACACTTACATTTTGGTCACTGTGATGATGGGGGTTGGACCCCATTGCCACAATGTTCAAAATGTGCTTCAGCTATGGACCCCACACTTACCTTTTGGTCACTGTGATGATGGGGGTTTAGACCCCATTGCCACAATGTGCAAAATGTGCTTCAGCTACGGACCCCACACTTACCTTTTGGTCACTGAGATGATGGGGGTTTAGACCCCATTGCCACAATGTTCAAAATGTGATTCAGCTATGGAGCCCACACTTACCTTTTGGTCACTGTGATGATGGGGGTTTAGACCCCATTGCCACAATGTGCAAAATGTGCTTCAGCTATGGAGTCCACACTTACCTTTTGGTCACTGTGATGATGGGGGTTGGACCCCATTGCCACAATGTTCAAAATGTGTTTCAGCTATGGACCCCACACTTACCTTTTGGTCACTGTGATGATGGGGGTTGGACACCATTGCCACAGTGGTCATGGTCTGCTTGCATTGTGGGGGCCACACACATTTATGTGTGACACATGTGATAGGGGGTCACATTGTATGTTCAAAGTCATGTTCAGTGTTGTAGGCATTTGACACAGTCTACACACGCTTGTCATGGTGTTGGGGGGATGTCTTTTTGTTGCATTCCTTATGTTGGTGTGTGCTTGTTGTGTCATGCATTAGCCATCCTGTGAGTGGGGGTGTTGTTGGTGGTAGGCATCCTGCCCCCATGGGTAGAGGTGGTAGTAGTGGTAGGCATCTGGCACCCCTGAGTAGGGGTGGTAGTGGTGGTAGGCATCCAGCCCCCATGGGTAGAGGTGGTAGTAGTGGTAGGCATCCAGCCCCCATGGGTAGAGGTGGTAGTAGTGACAGGCATCCAGCCCCCATGGGTAGATGTGGTAGTAGTGGTAGGCATCTGGCACCCCCTAAGTAGGGGTGGTAGTGGTGGTAGGCATGCAGCCCCCAATGGGTAGAGGTGGTAGTAGTGGTAGGCATCCTGCCCCCCATGGGTAGAGGTGGTAGTAGTGACAGGCATCCTTCCCCCATGGGTAGAGGTGGTAGTAGTGGTAGGCATCTGGCACCCCCTGAGTAGGGGTGGTAGTGGTGGTAGGCATCCAGCCCCCCATGGGTAGAGGTGGTAGTAGTGGTAGGCATCCAGCCCCCATGGGTAGAGGTGGTAGTAGTGACAGGCATCCAGCCCCCATGGGTAGAGGTGGTAGTAGTGGTAGGCATCTGGCACCCATGGGCAGAGGTGGTAGTGGTGGTAGGCATCCAGCCCCCATGGGTAGAGGTGGTAGTAGTGACAGGCATCCTGCCCCCCATGGGTAGAGGTGGTAGTAGTGGTAGGCATCTGGCACCCCCTGAGTAGGGGTGGTAGTGGTGGTAGGCATCCAGCCCCCCATGGGTAGAGGTGGTAGTAGTGGTAGGCATCCAGCCCCCATGGGTAGAGGTGGTAGTAGTGGTAGGCATCCAGCCCCCATGGGTAGAGGTGGTAGTAGTGGTAGGCATCCAGCCCCCATGGGTAGAGGTGGTAGTAGTGGTAGGCATCTGGCACCCCCTGAGTAGGGGTGGTAGTGGTGGTAGGCATCCAGCCCCCCATGGGTAGAGGTGGTAGTAGTGGTAGGCATCCAGCCCCCATGGGTAGAGGTGGTAGTAGTGGTAGGCATCTGGCACCCCCTGAGTAGGGGTGGTAGTGGTGGTAGGCATCCAGCCCCCATGGGTAGAGGTGGTAGTAGTGGTAGGCATCTGGCACCCCTGAGTAGGGGTGGTAGTGGTGGTAGGCATCCAGCCCCCCATGGGTAGAGGTGGTAGTAGTGGTAGGCATCCAGCCCCCATGGGTAGAGGTGGTAGTAGTGGTAGGCATCTGGCACCTCCTGAGTAGGGGTGGTAGTGGTGGTAGGCATCCAGCCCCCATGGGTAGAGGTGGTAGTAGTGGTAGGCATCCAGCCCCCATGGGTAGAGGTGGTAGTAGTGGTAGGCATCTGGCACCCATGGGTAGAGGTGGTAGTGGTGGTAGGCATCCAGCCCCCCATGGGTAGAGGTGGTAGTAGTGACAGGCATCCTGCCCCCCATGGGTAGAGGTGGTAGTACTGGTAGGCATCTGGCACACCCTGAGTAGGGGTGGTAGTAGTGGTAGGCATCCAGCCCCCCATGGGTAGAGGTGGTAGTAGTGGTAGGCATCCTGCCCCCCATGGGTAGAGGTGGTAGTAGTGGTAGGCATCGGGCACCCCCTGAGTAGGGGTGGTAGTGGTGGTAGGCATCCAGCCCCCCATGGGTAGAGGTGGTAGTAGTGGTAGGCATCCTGCCCCCCATGGGTAGAGGTGGTAGTAGTGGTAGGCATCTGGCACCCCCTGAGTAGGGGTGGTAGTAGTGGTAGGCATCCAGCCCCCATGGGTAGAGGTGGTAGTAGTGACAGGCATCCTGCCCCCATGGGTAGAGGTGGTAGTAGTGACAGGCATCTAGCACCCCTGGGTAAGGGTGGTGTTAGTTGTTGGCATCAAGGCCCCTATGTGTATATGTGGCATTGGTGATGGCCATCCCGCCCCTATGGTGCTGCTGTTGCTGGTGTAAGTAATTTCTGCATCCCTCTGTGTGTGTGTGATATGTCGGGTACGTGTAGTTTGTTTTTGTGGTTGGTGTCTGACTGACCTTCTGCGCCGTACGCGTCCGTGCCTGTTCCGGTAATAGATGTAGAATATTGGTAGGATCGGCACGATGGGATTCATGGTTAGTTCGTCTCGTTCGTCTTTCTCTTTGCTTCGCCTCGTCCTCGTTGCGGGCGTGTTCGTCTCGTAGCCGTGGATCGTCTTGTGGGGCGAATCGGAGCTTATGTGCGCCTCTTCCGGATGCTTTGACATGCCGTGCGTAGCGACGGGTTCGGCGCGTACGGAAAGCGCATCGTACTTGTCCGGCCGGACGGGGCTGCATTTTGGCTTCCGTGCGACTCGATTCTGCGTTTCCGGATCCGCATCGGTCGGAGAACTGGACCTGTATTGGGTGACTACGACTGGGTCGGGATTTGGGCAGTTGTGCGCATCGTACTTGCTGGTTCGGACGTATGTGCGAATCGGTCGGGAAACAGGCATTCGCCTGGCTTTTTTCCCGGCCGAATGGTATTAGGTGCGCCTCCGACCGGGATCGGAATCGACCCCTAAAACTAAACAAACCAATAAAATCAAACCATAAACAACCTTAACTAATAAAATCAGACAAACAATTAAATCAATAATATAAAAAGCACTATGGGCCCGATTCACAAAAGTAATCTGAGACAAAATCCTAACTTTACGACTTTCAGTATTCACAGAAGGCAGTTAGGAGTAGTAAAGTTAGGATTTTGTCTCAGTCAATCTTAAGTTTTGGTCTTAAGTTAAACTTAAGACCAAAACTTAAGATTGACTGAGACAAAATCCTAAAGTCATAAAGTTAGGATTTTGTCTCAGATTACTTTTGTGAATCGAGTTCACTCAGTTTACCCACTAAATACTTCTAAAATGACAAACATTCCAACATGAGGAAACTCTGCTTGTTTCTCTAACCAGACTCTTAAAGAAGAAATATATACATCTTGACAACCACCTAACCAAGTAAGTAAACATATTTAAATTCAACCTTACTCGTAAATAAACTTAAAAATATAAAATAGCAAATAATTAATAAAGTACTCTCCGAAAACACTATGGGCCTGATTACGACTTTGGCGGTCCTACAGCGGGGCAGCAACACACCGTTCGCTGTAGGACTGCCAAAGCTGTGGTGTGACTACCCGCCAGATTAGGAGTTAAATCCTAGTCTGGCGGGCGGTCCTCTGGTGGTCTGATGGTGGCTGCTGTTAGGCTCATAGAAGAGCCTAACATGCAGATCCCCACCGTCAGAGCGCTGACCGCACCTTCCTGCACGGTGTGGCATACATGCCACACCGTGAAGGAACTGGCGATGCTAATTCAGAGGGGCACTACATGTGCCCCCTTGCATACCCCACAGGCCAAGGAGCAGCAGGGGGCCTTATTATGGCTCCCTTAGTTGCCTCTCCGCCACTCTTTTCATGGCGGGCTCACCACCATAAAATAGGCAGTGGACAGGCAACTTGAAATATGCTTGGCAGTGCCGCAGCGGCACCACCTGCATATTGCTGTCCTCGTCAGCACTGTCTCCGCCGCACTGGATCCTTGATTCTGGCGGAGCCAGCAGTCTCATGGTGGTCCGACCGCCACACTCAAAATACTGCGGGCGGACCCTCAGTGTGGAGGTGGTCAGACCGCTGCCACGAGTACGACGGCCCTGTGGGCCACAGTTCTCATAATCAGGCCCTATGACTTTGAAAAGTGATAAGCTGCCAGAAAAACATTTATCACAAACCTGCTAAAAGATATAATAAAGTATACAAAATGTATTAAAAATATAAACACACCCCAATAAGGAGAAAAATAATACGAACAACCTAAACCTTTACAAACTACTAACAAATAAACATTTGAAAAGAAACTGACAATTATTTCTCCTAACAGAAAAGGAAGCACCTGCTCCACATTACTCCACCCCCACAGAAAAGCTGCAAATAGTATGAAACATCTAAAAAGAACATATATGTAAGCATAAAAAATAGAAGGTTGCATAATTTTATATTTAAATAACAAACATATAAACTTTCAACAATCCAGGGGAACCCAAAATCAAAATCCTAAAAGATATACTGCCTACAGTCCATGAGCACTTTAAAACATTTAATTTCATGAACTAAAAACCACCAGCAATTCTCCTCCTGCCCCAAGAGGATTCCAAGATATGGCAATAGCTGAACATTTAGCAATTACACAAAATGAGGACCCTTTACTTTCATATGACAACCTAAACAATGAGAATCAAATCCTAATATTCTCTACAACAAATAACTTACTAAAACTAAGCCATTGTCAAACCTGGATTATGTGTCCCAAACAATTCACTGAGATATACACCATACATGGTGAATCTCGAAACTCAAATATTCTTTTTATAAGCCATAATTCAGACCATTTTAAAAGTTTCCCCAACACAGCCATACAAGGCTGTTATGATCATTTCAATCAAAGCTCATGGAGACACCTCCAACAATCTACACTAAGGGGCTGATTATGAGTATGGCAGTCCCAAGACAGCCGTACAGTAGGTGACGGTCTGACCGCCACCTCCTCGGCCGACCGACCGCTAGATTACGAGCATGTTGGTCGGACCGCCACAAGACCACTGCCATCGCCGGGATTTTGGATCCCGTAGCGGTGGAGAAAGCGGCGGGCCATGGAGGCGGTGCCAATTCCGGCATCGCCGTGCTGATTACGAACTGCCTTTCTGCCGACCTTCTCATGGCGGCGACCCTGCCATATAAAGGTCAGCAGAAAGGCAGGGAAGGAGCCCCAGACAGGGCCTCAAGGCGTTTTAGCCCATTGGGCCTTGTGGCTGGGGGCAAATGTTGTGCCCCCCTATGTCTGCACTGTTGTGCATGCACTGTGTGCCAGGCATGACATGGTGCATGGCAACTGTGCGCGCATGACAATGCAGGTGCTGCAGTGCAGCGGTATTGCCTTCAGGCTCTCTCTGTGAGCCGCCCGAAGACCACTGCCAGCCCAGCGTTAAACTCCAAACGCGGCGGTCGGGATACCACCAGCTTGGTGGCATTCTCCCGACCACTGATGCTGCGACCTGGGGGTTCAACCTCCAAGGTCTAAATCAGGGCCTAACCGTAGAATATGCTACAAACAGCCAATTCAACTTTGAAATAAAACAAAAGATAGCACTAGCCTATGTCTGTCAAAGAGGTAGCTAGCCACTACAATATACTAATAGAAAGCCTTTTCTACCAACAAATTTAAGACAATTAAGATTATTTCAAAGACACTTGGGTTGGCAGACTGCATTGCTCCGGACACAGATGCAAACCCAAATTCCAAATACCATGGTGGAATGTCTATGACAGCACCTTGGCACTGGAAGCCAAAACAAACAGTGCGGTGGAAAGATAGTGCAATGCCTTCCAGTTCTCACATGGCAGTACTCAACTTACACTCCATACATTTATATAAGCAGTACAAAAAGAACAAAGCAACAAATGGAGCAATCTGTTAGCCAAAGTGCACCTAAACCTAGCAAACAAACCAAAATAATATACGCCATGCTACAATGTAAAGTCAAAATCTTCATAAACAAAGGAGCAGATTACTTAGAAATAATGGCTAAAAGCATATGATATTATAAATAGTAACCTACAAAAGTCCCAAAGGACTGTAACAAAATCTAAATCAGGATAACAAATCATTTTGATATAAATAATAAACATGCTATTTTATTAGGTGAGCAGTCAAAATATCGAAAATTTAATGTCGATATACCAAAATATCGATTCTAAAATATCGATGTTTAGTATATCGACATTAACAATTTCGATATTGGTATGTGTAGTAAAATATCGAAGTACAATATATCGATTGTCATAATATCGTTGTGTTAAAATATCGATAAAGTGTAGTATTGTGTTATTGTTTTGTATATTTTGTAATATTTTGTATATAAGTGTTATAACATGTTATTTGGAATGTATTAAAATTATTTTTTTTATATTTTAAATAATTTAGGGGCCCATTACGATGTCGGGCGGAAGCACTACCGCCGTGCTGGCGGATGCAAAGACCACCAGTTACCGCCGGCACGCAGCAGTCCACACGCCCGCCCGATTACGATGCGAAAAGTCAGCCAAACACCGCCGGAAAGCCAGCGACACCGTCCGCCATCAAAGTGCGCCCGTACACGTAGCGGCGCAGCACAACTGACACACACCGTCCGGCGAAACACGTACCGCCCGGCGTACAAATTACGATGCCGCACACAAACTGAACCCACGGCTAAGAGACACCGTACGTCAAACCGAAGCGGTAACACGAACGCCGA